>WJFA01000035.1:0-104915 GCA_009870155.1 Pseudobourletiella spinata | reverse complement strand
TATGAGGAGGGCAAATAAATTCTATGGCTCACGACAGCCAACGTTTATAGGACTGTAAATTTTTTTTTCACCAGCACGGTTCGCATTTATATGTATGTATATGTACACACACACACACACACTCAGAGGGCTCACATTCTGCAGATGATATGATCACTGGTTCACATGTGAGAGTGTGTGTTGCTCCGTGGATTCTTGAATGTGGGTGTGGGTGTGTGTGTGTGTGTGTGAGTGTGTGTGAGTGAACGAGTGCGTGAGAGTGCTGAGCTATTTAGCTATTCGGCAAATATTTGCTCCGACATTCCAAACGACTCCGTTCCCACTCGCCAAATAAGCTCTCCTCCGCCTCCTCCTCAATGTGTGACTCGGACGGGTTTAATGAGCCGGTCAAAAACTATAAGATTTCTGCATGAGAACTCAATGGATAAATAATGTCATGTGTGGGGATGTGATGTGACGGTGGGTGCGTGCCTGAGTTGGGAGGAGGAACATTAAGGAGCTTCCGTGTGTAAAACTGCTTAACACTCCCTTATTATGGCTCCGCATGTCGTCCGGAGTAATGACTTCCATTCGCGTGCATTCTGCTGCTCACTGTATATGCTACGTACGTAAATATGCATATAGATATATATCACAGTATATGTGTGTATACACGGCCGCGCTGGAGGTCCCTTTGGACCGTTTTCGTGCCATCAGTTAAGGGACTGCCGCCGTCGCTGCCGCTGCCGCCGCCACCACCCACGTTGGCGGAGCGCATAGCTGCACCTACTACTACCCGTATCCCAAGAAGTGGATTAACTGTCTGAATGAAATCTGTTGGGTGCAACGGTGTGTTTCCTTCCGTGTGCATAGAATAAACGAGACCCAACCCGCTCCTCCCGCCCATCCACCCACTCACTACAAAAGCGGAATGGGGAAGTACACCGGGGATCCTTGTATTTCCAACCGGCCCATTGTCACCAGTCACACTCCTACCACCTTCCTCTTACATATAAAACTTGAAGTGCACAAGCATGGAGGCACCCCATCACACACACGTCACCCATTCACACACACATACACACACACATACATGCGTCCATTCTCAGACACACACACACACACACTCACGCGCTCCCTCGAACACAGGCACACAGACACACACTTTCTCACACATTCCCTCTAGTCAGCCGCACGCAGACTCACCTACACAGTCACATACAAGCATAAATACCCGCGCACACACACACACGTACACACTGGAACACATGCCCGTATATCCCAATTTACATCCTCTTGTACTAATAATACCGAAGATCTCCTCCCTCCCGTCTAATTACAGCCTCAAAAATCCATAGTAGCTCACATATAAATTCCACTGGCGGAACCGTTCTAATCTAGTCGAGCAATGATAAATAATCAAGAGCGGAGCAGACTTGTACAGCAAGAACCCAATAAAATCTAACATCTACCGGAGCGGAGCCATGTGCCGCTGTGCTCACACACACACACACAACCTCCCATGCACACACACATACCTGCAAACCTCCGTACACGCAAACATATGCCCACCCACCCGCGCACACAGAGCCCCTCATCATCCCCCAACTCATGCAAATAGTAGTGCTGTGCCCTAACCCCGGTCCCATTTCCCAGCATTTTCCATGCTGTACTCCTTCAGGGGCCTGAGAAACCACGAGGAATTCTCAAGCAATTGCCAAAAGTGAATCAAATTATAATAGGCGGACTGGATGGGCTCGGTAATGGTAGGTGGTGCTAAACTCTCCCTTCCTCCGTCCACATTTCACCCACCCACCCCTCACAGAACAGTCCGGGCCCCACTGGGGTGCTCCACGTGAGCTACTACAACAATAATGCATAAATGCATAAAGTCCCTCCATGCAGAAAGGGTGAGGAAGCGAGCTTGAGAATGGCAAAGTCCCAGGATTACAATGCTCAAAGTTACATACAAGTTGTTACTACTTGGGTCCTTCCAAGTCGGCGGAACGCTGGTATATTGTTAGGGGATATGTGAAAGAATAGATTCAGGCAGGGTAATTCACAGGATTTTCCCCACCCCGTTCATCCAACTCCTCACAGGTCACGTCCATCCATTCCTATAGCCCATCTGATGTGAACCTATTTGAAAGTTAAGGTGGGAGAAAGTAGTCGTAGTAGTACGTAGTAATAGCAGTAGTACAGCCTTAACCAGTCATACTAGCCATCCCAACAGTATTAGTAGTTGTTCTTCTGGAGTATCTTCTTCTGGGGTGAAAGTGAGGAGAAAGTACGGAGAAAGTAGTACGGGAATATAATAGTACATGAGAAAAGAAGATGGAGGGAATAAGAAAAAGAAGAAGAAGAAGAAGCAGGACAAGATATAGAATGAGTCGTGAGGAGGAGGAGGAGGTGGAGAACGAGGAGAAAGTAGGGACTGGAGAAAGTGCAAGACTTTGGAGGAGGAGAAAGTGGCCGAGGACTACGAGGCTGGAGGAGGAGGGAGAAAATAACAATAATATAGCAAGTGGAATAAAATAACTAAGGTGCTCCTGCGGTCCGCGCAGCCAGAACGACTTTAATTTTGATGGTCACTGTCTCCATATAACAGAGAGCAATCCAATTTTCTCTCCTCTCTTCCATTTCATGACGTCAATTTTTTTTTTCTCTCTCTCCCTCTCTTTCTCCCCACTCTTCGCTTTTCTCTTCTTCCCTGCCATTCTCTTGGAAAATTGTTTTCTCCTTTCCCTGGCACGTTTTTTTCCCTCCTCCACTCAATCGAGACTCTGCTCGACCATTGGCTATTTCTTTTGACAAATATCTTTTCATTTACTTCTCCCCCCCTTACCCTACCCTTTCCCTCCGCGTCCATCGTCTTCCTCCCTTGGTTTAGATGCGTGTGTGTGTGTGTGTATGTGCATGTTTGTGTGTCCATATGTACACACACGTCAACTAATGTGACTCCCATACTAGATATAGTATGTACATATGTGTAAGAGCCCTATAAGTCCGGTCTACCCGCTGGATACCCATACACAGACAGCGAGTGAGAGTGAGGGAGCGGGCGAGGGAGTTTTCCTAGTACTCGCCAGCTTAGCCTTCCTTTTGCCCTCACAACGTTCTTGATCTCATGGTTGAGTCTCCATTGAGTAAACATTGTAAGTTATCATGGGAAGAAAAGACCGACATCATGGATCTACAAGAGTGAGAGATGTTCGTACTGCTCCTGCTACTACTTCTGCTACTACTACTACTACTACTACTACTACTACTACTACTACGGCCACGACGACAACGACGATGACGACTAGTACTCCTTCTGATACGGAAAAAAATGAAGCCTTGAGTTCGGTCCCTTTGCCTTTGGTTCAACTGATCATATTGTAAGTGTTGGTGAAAATGAAGGTTGGGCTAGAGTTTCTGAAGTGTAGTAGCTTGAAAGAGTGCTTTACGAGTGGTAATTTATTCACAAAAATCATCCCCTTTTATACAGTCAGTTATCATCCTATGATCATGGCACTTTCCATAGGACTGGGGTACTTAGACAAATAGTACGACTCAAGTCCCGAATCATAACATGTTATTGTCCTACTTCTGGAACAACAGGACTTATCACTATTTACATATCCTTGAACTTTCTTATTGGATCAAGACGTTAGTCATATTATTATTCAACACAATCCCATCTATCCAGATGAATAGCTCCCACTGTACCATATTGGTGGGTAAATTTTAAATCCTAGAGACCTTTAATGAAACCATTACCAGTGAGAAAAAAATTCCTTGGTGACCGCAGCAGCGTTCCTATCATCCCATCAGCTTACATTTGTAGTGGGGTGTAAAATTCACACTAGAGATTACCCAGCTTCCCAGGTAGGATTCACATAAGATGAAACAGAATGGAGGAAATCTACCACGATTTATGTTAAACGTTCACTAATGGTCTGATCCCCCTGGAGTACCAACACAGAGTACTAACACACATCTGCAAACATTTTCTAATATATTAGCTCAAGCTGTAAAGTGACCACAGGGAGATAGGTGACGATTACTCAAAAAGGTGTGTCATCATTAGGGAAGCTCCTACGACGCGGGAGAATCCTGTCCGAGAATAAACCTGACAACAGTTTACAGTGAACCTGCAGTCGAATTTTTATACTTTGATAGAAGTTGTTGTGGCGCTGGAATTGTAAATTTTGTCCACGGTGGTGGAGTCCTCCCGACGACTGCTCATGGCTCGCGTTGACGTGAAAACTCACCACCACTGCGTACAACCATATCACAGGCCGCCTGAGGCAGCCGTAATAAAAAAAGTAGAATTTCAGGTTAATATTAACAATTAAAAATGTGTATGTTGCACATGTGTAACAATTTACTCCAAGTGACCACTGATGCCTGCCAGCATGAGTGGAAAAAGAAAACAAAATAATTTTGACCCGGAAGATGGCCAAACCCACGACCTGCACAAACATGCGCTGCTGTCTTAGTTCACTAGACCACCCCAATATACTGTGACTGTCGGGCGATACATACAATATATTACCCCTGTGAACCGGTGAAGCAGTTTTCAGTCGCATTTACGACGGCGGTCGTGGGTTCGATCCCAAGTCGGATACACTATTTTCATCCACTTCCGCTCAGCGCACAAGCCCCTTCTACAAACTAAAAATCCGAGATGCACACCAGACAAACCAACAGGGGAAAAAATGGCAAAAATCTCAAATGCGCCGCAACCGTGTCTAAACCACAAAATAGGGGGACAGACAGGCATCGACAGACGCCACACCTATTTTATAAAACCTGCATACTTCAGGTTAATAACTCAAAGTACGTCCAATATTTCAAGCATCCCCATAGTTGCTCTCGCTGTCGCTCCCGCTCACTCTACCCCGTATAAATTCCAACTCTATAGTCCTTTACTCCTGCCTCATCTGCCCTCCTCCTGTCTGTCTCGGTAGTGGCGGTACAAGACGCGAGGTAAAATACGCATATTGTTTGGCTCCATCAACGGATGTGGAAACAGAGGAAGAAGGACCTGCTCGAGGTCGAGAGTTACAATTTGTCATGGCAGGAACTTAGCGTCTCTCTCAGTGCATAAATCCCGTATATCTTCGTCGCGTGTTCTCCCCATAGATCCTCGTTGAGTTTCTCTGTGGGAGTAGTAGAGAGCCCTTTAGCAAAAAGGCATGGTATTCCCCAATAATACTCCCCACAACTCCCACTCCACGACACAGTAGTTGTAGTAGTAGCAGTAGTAGTAGTGGTGGTGGTGGTAGTGGTAGTGATATTACAGAGCGTCCTCCCAATTTGAAATTTTTTTCCAGTGCTCTACTTTCCAGTTTCCAGTCAGCTTTGTCAAAGCTCAGCACTTCTGCAACGTGTGTTCAGCATGCGGAACACACATTTCAAGCCCAACCACGGCGGTCATACATTCCTACTAGCAGAGTAGCAGTCAATATATTTCTATCTATGTACATACATATAGATACAGCGTGTCCACGAATGATGTCCTCGATTTCTTTCGTGAGTAAAATCCAAACCACTCAACCTATGGCCATCAACCACCAACAACAGCTCATAAAATATCGTTGAAATCGTTAGGCTAGCTTAGAAATACGGACCGAAGCACGTTTTTTGGGGGTATTTTAACATGGGTGTAAACGGCAGCTTCAAATCCATCCACAGGCCAAATGGGTTGACACACAGGCGCAAGTTATAGCTTGTTCGAGAGCAACTGACAAGACACAAGGGCAATTCATTTGTAGAGTCAAAAGGCCATGTTGTAATTTTACGACAGTCGGGTCATCGAAGGTCACATTCTCAGATGACCCAAACATTTAACCCCAGGAATAGGAATACATTACACTTGTCAGTAGCTCTCAGAAAAGTTACAACTTGCGCCAGTGTGTCACCCCATTTGGCCTGTGGATAGATTTGAAGCTACCGTTTAGTCCCATGTTAAAACACCCCCAAAAAACGCGTTCCGGTTCCTATTTCTAAAATAACCTGACGATTTTGGTGCTAATCTAGAATATCGAATCCCAAAAACTCAGCTTTCATTTTAGCTTCCGTTAGCGTCCATAGCTTGAATGGTTTGGATTTTATTCTCGAATCAAGCCGAGGGCATCCTTCTTGGACACCCTGTACATTTGGAGAGGAAACAGAGGCGACACACAATAATGATGTATGACAAACTATCGAGGATTTTGGCAGGGTTGCTCAGGCATGACTGCATTGGGACAAAGCTACACTGCCATTTACTCTTCTCCAAATGTAGGAACCAACACCATCTCCACCACAATTTCCAGCTTACACAAACACGCCCCCCGTCTCCCATCCTCCATGGTACGCAGTATGAAAGCCGCGGAACAAGCAGGACTCGCAGTGCATGATGTGCCTTGTGTGCGTGTGTCTGTGTTACTGCTGAGACCCCAAAACGTTGGAAATCCACTCCACAATTACACGTGGCCACAAGCCAGCGGATCCGCCTATCCATTTGATTTACCACCACCACCAATGCTGCCACACACAGCAGCAGCTTGTGTCCATTCTTCCTTTCTTATGCATGCGTAAAAATTATCGCTATAACTGAATATTAATAATGATAATAATAATAATAATGACAAAATTCTTTTAACCATAGTTCATTCCCTCGATATAATTTATCATTACAGGGTGTATTCGTCTATGTGTACATATATAGGCACATTGCAAGCCTTCGATTGCCGACACCACATTATTCCCCTGTCACCGCCGCTTGATTGGTACGTTTTTTCCCATCACCTCGACACCCTAGGAAAAAAAACTTCACATTCGCACATAGTTGCTTACCCTTTCTGCCCCTTCCCCCTGCCAAGTGGAAAGTGGCCGCATTCTCGAACATGGGCCCAACGATGGATAATGATGGGGCTGGTCTAGCTATTGTCTAATTTTTCAGAGTCATTCCCAGCCCGCTCTTCAACCGTCGAACCATTCACTTTCCCAAACAGCGGGAGCGTCTGTGCCTTGATTGCGTTTGAGTGTACCGGTGTCTGTGTACATGTGTGTTTATGACAGGTTCCCCGCTTAATGACTCGCTACATACTACGGTCCTCACGCTCGTCTTGCTCCCTGTCTCTTCAAAACAGAGAGCCGAATTTTGAGGAGGCTCACATTTTAGACGATACCACCACTACCCACCATTCCATATCTATCTCACCCGCCAGCCCATGTAGACCTGCCGTCTAACTAAGTGAAGGGAGTCAACGTCATGGTGGCCCACTCACAGCAGCAGCGGAACCAGTAGACCCTCCGCCAACTGTGAGAAAAAGTGGCCACTACTGTGCTTGGGATGATTTATGCATTCACCCTTCCGTTGTTACAGGTATCAGCAGGGACTTTCTTCTCCAGCTACTGCTACTGCTAATGCTCCTCCCACCACGCAACACCCTTGGACGACAGCCGAACTGGACGGGAAATAGGATCATGGAAGGGAACGAGCGGAATTTGTCTTGGCCATACCACCAGCCCTGCCATCATCCTAATCACTTTCCTCATCAGGGACGCACGTCGGCAGCAAGACTCTCGCAACAACTACCACCGACATATTCACCCGAACTCCCTCTCGCCCACCTCCTCTTCTGAGAGCATCATCGTTACCACTACAACCGCCCCGACCAACCACCCAAGCTGCGTGTCACACATGCGAGATCCCTTTTTTGATTATCTAATGAGCCAATCAATGTCCAATGAGCCCGGTGTTACAGCACCACTTATGGGAGTCAATACAAAGTGTTATTGATTCACATATAATGGACGTGTCATTAATCAGCCAATCTTTCACTCCGAAGTTGCGGCAACAAGGATGAGGACGACGACGACGACACATAATCAAACAAGCGTCGCCGCAGGCTTAGTGCGACCACTCACTAACTACAACGAGAATACCTTCCATACACCGTCTCACTCCTCACATCACAAATGCTCGATCCCACATTGCTAATGGGCAGTAGCTGCAAGAGAGAGGGACTGTCGATATCATTTTGTCCTTTTTAATCCCACCCATAATATTTAATACCCTTCAAAAGAGGTGCTGAGCCTCCATCTTGCTTATATCTGGGGACCGTGCCCACAACACGACCATAGTAGGGGGTCACAGAAGCGCAAGTTTTAGTCCATGTCCCAACTTCCGTATCTCATATATGGGAGCTTAAATGAAAACTTTGCCTTTCCACGACCCAGCTTGTGCTCCCACACTCCAACTGCACTGTACCTCTGCTGCGGTCCACTAGAGACCCTACTGGGGGGATGCATAATAATTTAGAATATATTCGGCGAAATTATCCTGACCCGATTACCCCTCACTAGCAAAGCAAGTGACTACAACGATTACTATCATCATCACGGTCGTAACTGGGAATATGGCATGGCCGTATTCCTTTTACTACATTTCCATCCGGGGACCTGCACTTTTTGAGCACACACTCGCACACGCGCACACTTACATACACACGAAAGTCACCCAGCCAGCAGGACTTAAGGACAGTATTCCTGTAGTGTTTCCCAAAGAGTTCCCAAGGCCGACCTCATGACGAAGAACAGTGGAATTGAGAAGCAGAGGAGAAAGATAATCATAAAAATGGAGGACGAACCAAAATAATTTCATCTCTCTTTCTCTCTCCTACTACTCCATCTTCAACTCCAACCTCCAACAGGGCTACATCTTCTGACTCCATCCATTCTTTTTCTATTATTCCCTTGCTATTACCAAACTTTCCCTCACGCACATCCCTCGATTGGGCACACATAACACGAACAAGGGAGAGATGGGAGACAGGGAGAGATAGAGAGAGCTGGACCTACTTCCTTTATTATTATTAAAGACCGACAGCCGCCTTGCAATTATCCCACACATTTTCACTTCTTCCTAAAACTCCTCACACTTGGTTCACCGTCCGGGTTCATTAGGGGCCACATCGCAGAGAGATATCGGATTCCCAAACCACGGGGTTGAGCCCATATATTTGCATAATTTTGTCATTACCGTCCAAGAATATAAAGCCTTGGACCAGGAAAATACTGCGAGTACCATCACATCTACGGTGACATTGTGCATAATTCAAAGGGAGAAGCGCATTAGATATGAGGATAGAAGTAACTTTTTTGGCTTTCACGTGGGCATAATGATACAATTTCGGATGGGGAGTTACTAAGTAACTTATGTGACCCGGGCCACTCCTGGTGCGGGCAAGAGCCGAGAATGAGCTAACACGGATAATAATAAGAAACACGTTCAAATCCCAATTACAAGTCACACTACGAGGTCTTACAAGGATGCACGGGTGACGACGACAGCCAATCAATTCCACGAAACCTTTCAAAACTCCTGCCTCAATTTCCACTCCCATTAACTATGCATTGGGAATCCAATAATTCCGTCGCTCCTACTACCACCACACTGCAACGAACCCCTCTCCCAGCAGACGTGGGTGTACGGAGGACGTTCCCAAGTCACACATTATGTATAGTGCTGAGGACATGTATGGACTTCACTCATCCTCTCCTTAAATCTCCGAGTCAATTTAAACGGAAAGGCAATAGTGTCTTCATCATGGCAGGCAGATACTTCTACTGTGATTTCAATCACAATTACTCTCGCAGTCAGTCAGGCAGGCAATGGTATGTGTAGTAAAAAAAATCTGCAGGGAGCAAAAAATCCCTGAGATGCTTCAATTACTCTCTCACAGTCAGATTAGTAGAGTAATAAGAGCTACGAAGACCGTAAGGGGCTTCAGGCAATGGTGACTAATACTGCAGCAGACCCTATATGTGTGCAACTCATACGACGCGGACAAGCACCGTCTTTGACAGTTCCTATTAGGGTTGGTAACAAGAAACGTCGACTGACAATTGCACTTTTTTCGAAACGAGACAGTGGATATTCTCGATCATTTGGAATCATAAAGTCCTCAAAATTAATCATTTCGAAAATTGCTTTGCATTGAAACTACTTTTTGTGAGTAATATCTGTGAGCACATTTCGAGTTGTCAACGACGAAAAAAATTGACTTGTCCGATGATACTTCAAAATTCAAGGCGAAATTTTTGACGCAATAAAACCCACAGAACTTTCAGGCTTTCAAGCTGCCGCAAGTTTTTTCAGTCAAGAATTAAAATTAACGTTACTGGATCCGCCTAGTCAGAAAAAATGTGAGAAAGTTGGTCTTTTCCTTTTAATCCCTATTCCGCTCACAAAATATCAAAGAGAAATTCGGGATTGAGTCGGGAGTCGAGATGACGATAATCCAAGCTTTTGTGATCAGGGTTCTGACAGTTGATGACAACTATGACGTTCTCATTCATAGCTCACAATGTCGAGATCCACATTTGGCCAACCCTAGTTCCTATAATCCACATGGCTGACACAAAGCCTCCATACTACTTACTCCTCATTCCCATTTCCCACACAGCCGAGGGAGCAATCTGTGTTATAGTCTCAATTCAGGCTCCTCACGTATGCAATAACAGCTACCCCTGTAGTCACTGGGACTTGCTAGAGCATTTGTTAGAGATATTTTCGCAATGGTGGCAAACCTTGTGTCGAGCTATAATACGCATCCATGCACGTCCCCACTTGCACTTTAACTACGGCTTTCAGGCTAAACTGGATATTTTCCCCTTGTGAGTACACCACTTGTACGTCAATCTGATCCCATTAAGCCTGCTATCAACATATATACACAACACAGGCCTAACTAAGTAAGCTTATCCCTCACTGCACAATTGACTTAAGTCGTAGTAACTGCTCCGTGCATTATACGCCGCGTTGGGGCTGCAGAAAGCAGGAGCCAAGGGGAAACTTTTCATCCCGTTCTGGTTGTTGCTGAGGAGTCTATTTTAAATGGTACAGCGATTTGTTCTCACGTCTCCACATAGCTCAGAGTATAGCTATCGCTAAAACCCCTCTTGCAAAGCTTCCTCCACTATTTCCAATGAGGTTCAGATTTCCTCGGACACATCTCAACGCCGAGTCATCTGCTATTGTTTTAACAGGTTCATCACATCAGTAGAATTATATATACGAGTCCGGGCCTAAAAGTTTCAACTTTCAACAACCAAAGTCAACATCAACATCATCATCATCATAATCCATTCCCACCAAAGCAAATCGGAAGCCTGCCTATTTGGTGACACACAATACGACAGCACTGATGGGGATGGTGGCGTTGGAAATGCACCGGTGAAAATAGTATAACTGCGCGTCAATCGGATCAAAATAACGCCCCAACATGCCAGCCACTAATTCATTTTGCACTTGATGCCGCCGAACTGGGCGCCTCCTTCCCTCCCTCCCTGTCTCATTACGGCCCCTTCTCCAATTTCATTATAGGGCCAAATGAATGCAAATTTCCCTGGCTGGCTCGATAGGAAATGGAGTAGCAGCGGTGGAGTAGTAAGTCTTCCTCATGTTCCTCTAGTTGGTACGCCATTACGTAGCAAGCAGTGACACAACCGACTAAGTGGTGGCCTAATAAGTCCCAAACCTGCAATACAGCAGTAACAGGATAGGAAGAACACCTCATATTCCCACCAATGCTTTGTTGTAGTGGTCGTAGGAGTAGGAACAGGAGTAGTACTAACCCCCCCTCCCCTATCCAATCTAGCCCAGTTCATATGTTACACACATTCTGTGGCTAATTTTCAGCGTGTACTACAGAAGCGCTAAGGAAGCCCGCAGCGATACGTGTGTGCATTCACATACTTGAACTCCTTCACTACGGCACACAATTTCAACACGGCTCAAGTCAGCCAGAATTTCTACTAACCTGACTCGGACGCACACTTACTCAGTTACTCAGCCAGTGAGTCAGGCAGTCAGTCAGTCACTCACAGTCCGTCGCTCACTCACTTTGTCAGTCATCCTTATTATGAGACAGGTAATCGGGAGGAGGGAGCGGGAGCGCAAAAAAGGATGTACAAAAGGAACGAAATTTACGACTCCGTATATGAAAACCCTCGGTCATTTGATACAAACATGGACGTACGCGGGCCCGCCCTTATACAGTTTCTTCATTTCCCCTTCTCTTGAGAGAGCGCAAGGGGATAGGAATACGGGGAGAATGCTCAAAGCGTGACCTCAATATTATCCGATTAACTCTGTTCCGTTTCCTCCTCCGCCTCCTCCTGCATTCATACCCTTGTTCCTTCCTCGTCCTCGGTCGCCCATTCATTATCCTAAAGCTTTTTAGTTCTACTTATTCCTCTCCGCCGACTCAATTAATTAGCTTCTTCTCCCTAATCATATTAGCCCACTACTAACCTCACTCTGTTTCCCTTCCCTATTATATCCTGCCCTCTGAGCTTTCCAACTACTACTGCTGCTACTGGTTACCAAGCTTCCACAAGTGAACATATGTCACACGGCCCAGGCATTCCGCCCCCACCGTTCGGTCTCTTTTTTCAATTTTCACCCGCCCCCGCTGCCTCTCGCTCACTCACGCACGCACTCACAGGCCCACCAACCAACGGATTAATAAAGTCTCCCCCATCCTCCGCACATGTACGACCTCATCCAGTAGTCGAACACAGTCACTTTTGCACATCCACTCGCACGCGCGGTCAGAGTCACACGAATACGTATTATGCAGCGTAAAATGAACTCAGAGAAATACAATACATGTGTAGATGTACGAGGAAGCACGTGACCATTTTTTCTCCAAGCACACATGCAACCGAACACAAAATACTCTTACACACACTCATATTCAATCGATCACACAAAATACTCCAGCACACATGCACGTAGAAAAACCCACAGAAGTCTCCAGTCCAGGGCAAGTTTTCACTACACGATGAAGTTAGCGAGGAGCCTCACGCCGGACCCCGTTGCAGCTGCTTCCCAACCCCGTCCGAATAATACAATCCCGCTAGGGACCACCTTGTTCCTAAAGTAGTGTTACCATGAACACATCCAGGATCTCCGAAAGAGTATTCCAGAGAAAGCTAATCTATACCACTTTTGACGGATGGCATCACGGGCTGTTGGCCTTCCCACCTAGAAAAACATCATGATGGCCATGAAAAATAAGGAGGAAAGCCCGGGTAGGTGGAGAGAATTCTCCCAGGGTATACCCTACCCTTAAGTATTCATTGATCCTCCTTGGATATTCTTTTTTTCGTCTTCTTGGATATTGGATTCGCAGCCTGGACGCTCCGCTCACTTCGCTTCCCTTTCCAACGACGTCAATTCCCCTCGCGTTCCTCGTCGTGAGCTTAAAGTTGCTCAAAGTTACTCTTTCCACCCAAATATGCAGACAATATTGGGATAAACCATAAGAAAAAACAGGCTTCGCTTCACTTTCATTATTCTTTTTTATTATTAGAAGTCACGTGGTAGCGGCAGCGGCAGCAGCTCTGGTACAGAAGGAGTATACGTCGGCATCAGTGAGCACACCGTGAGTAGTTGTAGTATTACGGCTACACCTATAAAGCCCAAGCAGACAGTTACCCATGCTCAAGCACCACCGTCGACTCTTCCCTCCACCAGAAGGCTGCTGACAGATGAGATGATGATGACGAGGAGTGCATAGCTTAGAGCAGAGTGGCAGGAGCAAAGAAGCTTGCTTGCTTTTTTATGCATTCGAAATTTTATGGACATGCTTATGGGTGAAATTTGTTGTCGTCGTTACTTAACAGTAACCAATTTGACAGGTTGAGAGTGAAAGACACGAGAGAGAGAGAGAGATAGAGGGGAAAAATAATGAGAATCCCAATACAGTATGCAGTGGGGCCAGCTGACGAGACGAGCGTACATATTTAGTGCTGACCGCTTAGCACGATCTTACCCTACCGCCACGTGACGTCCCCGTAAATTCACAATCCATACAGACAGCCAAGTTCCCATGTGCTTGGACATGGGACATTTCGACCTTTTAAATCGTGCCTGACTCCATCCCACACTGCAGCACGCACCTCCATAGAGCCTCCCAGTGCACCGCATAGTTGCTATAAATTGTGGGGCTGGACTGTCCAGAGCCTATGCTTGACGAACAGGAGCCGACTCGTATCGGCCGGTCGATTTACAGACGTGCACATCCCGAGTCATGCTACATATTGGAGGCCGCAATGTCAATTTCATAAATTACTATCTCCTCCAACCATCCTTTCCACTGCCGCTACCGCTGTTTATCCTCCCATAACTCTTCCACCACAACCCTCCACTCTGCTCAGCTCAATCAACTCTGCAAAGTCATGAGAACTCTCTCTCCCTCTGTCTGACATAATAAACACTGCTTTTACAACAAAACATTCAGCCATCCCACACCAACACATATACACACAACATACATCAACAACTCATGGCTCAGCTCCGCATAGGACGGTGACGGTAGTAGGGATGGAACTTCTAGATCCATCCGCAGGCTCATAATACAAAACTTCCCCCTCCCCACACTGACTGACAAAATGTCTTTTTGGCCTCGCATCCCCAACAAAAAAGATAAAACAAAGGATTCCACCTTGTGTTCCCTGTCAATCTTGAGCAGTAGTGGTAGTAGCAACATCATAAAAATAAGCAGACAGTAAATTCCTCCGTCCTTAAATTACAACCAGTCATTGTTGGATGAAATAAAATGCGGCGGCTTCAGCTGCCGTAGTGGGAACGGTAATGTGAAAGGCAAGAATTGATGTGAGCATCCAGAATGAGCATCTCCATCCCGTGTATCACATTATTGCCATTCTCAGCGACGGGCACTATTGTGTGTAGTACGTGTGCCACGACGACCATCCCATTCCCGAACAGATTCACACTCACATATGCAAGCCCGCACCCACATTTCACCTCATACAGAAGAATAAGAAGGAAGCCAGCTCACTCGCACGCACTCTTTACTGCCCTCCGGAACACCCAATAAATTTCTCATCGAGCACTCTATATATGCTGGCTCATGAGAGGAGGCTCATGTTCGAATACGAGTATAGAGGCGGGAGTTGGAAATAGGCAGGCAGGGACGCATTACGCCCGCATCACATAATCATCCGTACCGTCGGGGGGTCCACAGGGTGAAGGGTGAGCGGCTGGAGTAGAAAGTTGTAATGACAACAGAAATGGTTGCATATAAAATCTCGACGACTCGGATCGCTCCTAGCACAAAATTTTCATGGGTCTACACTTATTTCGGAATGAACCGAGACTGAGAAGTCCTTATTCAACTCCCTCTCCCAGATTGCTCCCAGTTGCGTCCTCCTTACAACTCTATCAACATACTTACGGCGGCGCATCCCTTATAGCCTTCGTCAAATTCCATACAAGCTCCTCATAACTCTTGAGAGGGGAGATTTACGGAGCATAATCAAACAAATATAGTTGATCCGAGAGAGTGAGAGCGGGAGCCGGGATCTCACTCACATGCGGATGCACATTCACTCACTCTCCCACCAACACGTCGGACAAATGGAGCATCATGGAAGCTAATAAACAGTAATAAATAAAACCCGAGCAGATTTTGCAGATCCTCCCCTTTGGCCTCCGTCGGCATCCTTCCCGCCGTGGCAAGTTAAGCGCGAATTTATCTGTGCATTACACATGACTACGTCAGCAGCTGCCACCACCGCCGCCGCCGCCGCTGTGGACAGTAGTGTTGACTCTGTAAAACCCCTCGTTTGTTTCACCAACTCTCTGAGTTGAGCACCTCGCACGTGTACAGTAAGTTAACTTCAGATTAAAACTACGGCCACCACTATCACC
Source organism: Pseudobourletiella spinata (assembly GCA_009870155.1). Classification (NCBI taxonomy): domain Eukaryota; kingdom Metazoa; phylum Arthropoda; class Collembola; order Symphypleona; family Bourletiellidae; genus Pseudobourletiella; species Pseudobourletiella spinata. The sequence goes on along the minus strand of WJFA01000035.1, from coordinate 89,215 downwards.
ACCACCCATGTTACATCCTCAACAGGCCTCTTATGTCCTCTACATGCATTGCTCCGCAAATACTTCACCTGTCCCGATTACTATCCCTCCACAGGAATTCCCTCAGATTTTGGTGTGACTTAAGCCATCAAAGTTGTGAGATCAGCGCTGAGATCAAAGTACAAGCACTACATTATCTTCTACTTACTTTACTACCAGCCAAGCCATGCTATTACCGTGGGAGGATACAAGGGATGATGGTGGGTGGAGGACATGAGTGGATCATATTGTAAGTGTGTGCACAATCCCGAGTTCTCGAATCGATTTCAACATCTCATCAAACTCAGTTGCCCCTACTCCGGAGTATAGACTAACCCTGTGATGAAAAACATTATAAATCATCATTTTTCTTTGTCTTGCGCCCGGCGTCTTGGAAAACATATCCATCACTGCACATGCGCTGACTCAAACACTCGGCTCATACAAAGTTGAGCGAATTTTTTTTCTCATTTTCCACCCCGCGGATTCGCAAAGTAGAACGGATATATCTTCATCATAATCCGGAGAACCCAGGGCCTATTCTTGTCAGCAAGGCGAAGCGGGTCCCAAACACACATGCACACACAGGGTACGCAGAACATCCGCCAACGACGCTGGCGGACTGGACATTTTGCTTGCAATCTTTCGATTTTTTGCCGCGCCATTCGTTTCCATGCTCTAATCAATGTTGAAGCCGGTCAGAAAAAAATTATAGATAGATAGTGCAAGTTCACGACTCCGTCAGAGTGGTAGAAAAATTTACACTTCTATGACCGCCGTCATCTTAATCTCACTCTCATTGTCAGCAGATGAACTTTTAAGCGATAGTGGAAGGAGACAGCGCAAGCATGAGGGCCTGGTGTATGAATAATAATAATAATAATAATAATAATAATAATAATAATAATAATAATAATAATAATAATAATAGTAACCAATAATAACTCATAATAATGGGCTGAGATGAGCTGAGCTGATACTTGCTTTTGTCCTTCCGTCCTCCCATTCTTTGTCGTAAGCGATGGCAGATTTGGCCCGGTGAGTGAGTGAATGAGCGAGCGAGCTAGCGAGTAGACAAGACAAGCAAGCAAATGCACTCAATCGTCCCCACAGCCCACAGCCCTTTGAATACACCAACTTTGTAAAGATGAACCATAATGATAATCCACTGGCGTTCATTATAATTTCGTTAGCTCACCATTATAACACCGACTGACAGCCGGACATGAAAGAATTTTTACAGAACTACTACACTCTAGTTTGTATACCCTTCTCTCCCTCTGTCTCTGTGTACCCCGTCATCTTTGACACTGATTCTCTGCATTAACTATACTATTTTCTACGCTGCGACTGCTACACTCATCAATATACGCACACACACCCCAAATAGCACGGGGTTATATTGAGAACTCAACTATTTCAAAAGTAGTAGGCGTCATCATCCTCGTCAAAATCGCATCACTCTTATCTTCAAAACTCCTTTACTCTCCTCTGGAAGCGCGGATAGAGATAGTAGAGAGGAAGATAAACTAGTCGTTCCCCCATTTAAACGCTCAGTTTTTTGTTCGTTGATTACCGCGGAAGCATGACGACGACGACGGCAGGAACATCACTAAAATGAGCCCACTAATAATGCACCTAACTGTAACGATGTACATACAAGGAGACCATAATAATAAAAATAATAATAAGAATAATAATAATAATAATAATAATGACAAGATCAGAGTGACCATCAAGGGTCTCGGAGGATCATTAGGTCAAAGCCATAGGGTGACAAGTATATAGAGATATACAAAGGGGACCTGATTGACTGACTGAGGTGAGAGTCTATGTAAATCTACAGACGCAATCCTCCATCCTCATGGGCAGTGAGCATAATGAGCATGCGTGTTCGGAGCGAACAATGAGTAGCAGAGGTCACGGCCATTGTGCTATTACTATGTGTACAATTATGTACTACTACCACCAGTAGTAGTACACGAACGTACGTAGGTACTGTGTGAGTGCTCACTCTGAGATGGGAGACAAGGTTTACACTGCTCCACGCCACTGTACACATTTAAATGCCCCTCGCACTCTTTCCGCCCCTATGTGCTCTTACCGTAGCGAGATTGCGCACTATGATAACATTAAAAAATCTTAACTGCCCCCCACAATGACTGATAATAATAATGGCGATGAATGTTATAATTACCACGTTCTACCACCGTCCTCTCACGGTCTTGACTTTGTCCTTTCTCACTGTCATCCCACCGCAACCACGCCACTCCATGCTCCGCCGTCACCAACAGTCATCACCACACACGGGGCAGTGAGCTGTAGGCATTTTACTTGTTCCAGCATAGGTCTTGAGGGGAGGCGCGGAAAATGACAGGAAATAAAAAACCTACTCATGGCCATGCACACATACAGGCACGCACGCACAGATTACACGCTCACAAGTGCAAGCCCGAGTACGATGTACCTCTTTGACTTTAACAAGATTTCATCATTTGGAAAAAAAACTACCCGTTCCGTTCCGAATAGCAATAATCAGAGAGACTACAGTATGCTGCCCTCCATGTGTGAGGAGGGAAATGGCTCCGAAAAAGACGACTCAGATTTAGCCCGGAAATTTCCCGATTAGTTTCGCCATCACAATCACCATGGTTATATCTTTCCACGTCTCATTCCCGTCTCTCTGGCCTGGCTCTGGCCGCGAATAGGGATCCACAGCACATATAGCTAGAAGCCATTGCAGCCGCGCTATGCTCCGACCTGTTCCACTGTTATAGTGCTACCGCTCCAGTGTGTACGCAGGACTCATTTCAGACGGAGAAACTTATCGGCTAAGACCCCGAGCCCCGACTATGACAATTTTCGCCTTCACTCTCTCATCCAAGTAATTCAGCTGTGAATGTGAGAATTTACATTTTTCTCTAACTCCAGTTCACTCCAGGACCCTGGTCGTCCGTGTTGGTAATGGTAGCGGGAGTTTAACCATATAGCGGCCGATCGAGCATAGGTTAACACAACTCCATGTGCGGACACACATGCACACACACACACACACACACCGCAGTGCTCTCTGTGCTCGCAGTATGAGTCTTCCTAAACGTTCGCTGCGGACGGCATACGGTGGTGAGTGCGAAGAGGCGGAAGGGCAATATTGGTGTACCATCATCCAGTATGGTGGTAAAATATAATATCCCATTTCACACCATAAACCTACATACATACATACTCCATCCCATTCCGGCCGATGACACGGAGCTCTTTAACAAATATTATTATCTTTATTGTTACTGCATGCGAAGGTCGCATAAATTTCAAACATCCTCCTCTTCTTCTTCCTCCTACTCCTCCTTCTCCATCACCTCCTTCCCTGCGTATTACCGTCCATCCCTATGCAATCGCATGTATGTTACAAAGCTCCCAGACAGGCTAGATTGGGTAGCGAGAATCATGGCAGGAGCCATAAATATAGTGAAGCTCCATGTGCGGATTCAGTTCCTCCGTCTTCCTTGGTTTAAGCTGGAGCGCGGGAAAAGTATCACTTTAGGACCATTCTCCGAACTTTCTATAGCCATGTTGAATTAAGAGCCTATGGACAATATTTCAAGCAATTTTCAATTTCTCCGCTTGAGAACCCCTCCTCAAATGGAGGAGGGGAAATTCGGATTTTAAAATCCAGTCACACAATAGGACCCTTGGAGGGGAAAAGAGGAGGGACGTGGGGAGGACTAAATACGCTGAAGGCTAAGTCTCAACATGGCACACACAGTATCCAGACTTAGTTTGCTGGTGAAAGAGTCACACTGGGACAGGGAACCTGGTCCTGGTGAGAATCCCGCCGCGCTCCGATTTAAACTACTACGGGAGACGGAATTCTGTACAAAGCCCCCGGGAAGAAGTGGTGGTGGTTAACATTGCATTGTGCTGTACTCTGATAGCTGTATCCACACATACGCAAGCTGTACATCTCAGTCAGCCACAAGAGGAGCTGTTCGTTCCCACGAGTGCGAAAGTGAGCCAAAGCTCAGGCATCTCACAAGTGCTACGACCACCACCACCACCATCAACCAAGACCAAATTTGCATACACGGTTTGGCTCAATAATCAAATGGAAATCATCCACTATGTGCCACCAGACGAAGAAGAGGAGGACGATGGATCATTGAGAAGAAGAACTAGTCACTCTTCCATTCATCCGTACACTCCACCGTACGCTCGCACATCCATCCGCACAAATACTCTCATTATGCTCGTGTAACTTTTACAACCATTACGCCTGCTAAACTCCAAAGCTCGAATCATTTCCTCCATGTAATCCCCATCTCTGATTTTAAATATTCCGCAACATCTCATTCCAATTCTTTTGTGTCCTTTCCCACTTGGCGCCTGGTAGAGCGGTGGTCCCTAACAATAACATCCTACACACACCGCTTCCACCTCACAGAACCAAGGCAGAAAATCTGCCAGTAGGGCTGTCACTCCATCCCCACAACACAGTCCCCACACACAGGTGAACTTCCCATTGTATTTTTGCGAATGAGAGAGAGAGAGGAAATGTGGGAAAAAAGAGGGAATCAGTTGTTAGAAAGTTTTAACGCTCAACAAGAGGGAAACCGGTTTGGGGTAAAACAGGGCGGCTTTTTCCCCTACGTATATAATGTTATGCTCACCGTCATCATCAGCATCTATAACAGCATGTTCCCCTCTCACACAGCCAGCCAACTATGTCATCCTGGTCCGCATTGTCATCCTCGTTCCACTGTACTGGTATACTAGATTCGAGCATAAGTCTATGTAGAATGGGATCATTAGTGCATGGAAAAAGAGTCAGTCAGATAAACGACAGGGATACAGTCTGTGTGGAATATCATTGCCCCGCGTCTTCGCGCAGTAGGAATACAGCCAAAAAATTGATACCACAGGCCATTTAAGGTTTTAAAAAAAACCTATGTGCCTTTCGTAACGTGGAACGGCACATATGTATATGTACGTGGACGTACAAAGAATTCCACGTTAGCAACTCTTCCTCACGCCGAGATTAACCCTGTAGCACACACATACTACGAATCCACGCACGCACGCACTCACTCACCCTCGAGCACACACATACACAAAGATGAACACGCACATCCCATAGAGCAACATTCACATTATTAACTCCTTAAAAATGAGCCGTGGGGAATCTAACTCCAAGCGCTTTACCCCCATTAGCCTTGTGACAGTCTCCCACCCACCCTTTATCTTTCCTCTCTCGTCAAGGAGCAGGAACTGAAACGGGTAAAAAATTTAAGCGAAAAAACAATCATCGGTAGTGGGAATACGGGAAAATACCTTTTGGATCTGCCCTACCACTGCGGAGGGTACAAAAAATCCTGTCAATAAACTTGCGTATCAACTCATACATTTCATCTTCCCTTTTATTCGCACCATCACATCCGACATCTTCGAAAGAAAGTGATCTCCTCTCTTCCACTCTTACTTAACAACCCACTCAACGGCTCCTGTCCCAGCTCATCCAGTTTTTCCCCAATTCAGTTTTTATAACCTTACTAATCCTGATCATTGCACTGTTGTACAGTGTGTAATACGGTAGACTTTTAGCTCATGCCATGGCTACAGACAGATGGACAGACAGGTGAGCTGAAAAAGTATGTAACAATGTGTATGTCGCCTGTAGAACATAATGTAACTCTCTCAGCTCGTCGGATCAGTCTACAATCAAGTGAGCTCGTGCACGAAAATGGTAATTATAGTAAACAAACCTCTTGAGGTTAGAGGGTATTGTTGTTGTTGCGCTTGATAATGTTGTTATTACAGCATTCTTGCGCGCGCGCGTGTGTGTGTGTGTGTGTGTGTGTATGTGTGTGTATGTGTGTGTATGTGTGTGTATGTGTATGTATGCGTATTTGTTTAGGAAATGCGTTGCAATTTTTAATCCGGCAATCCACTCACGTGGGGTCAATTTGTCTGTGCAGCGCAGTAATCTGTAGGGGCGTTAAACCACCCTCCAAAGGACACAATGTTATGTAGTGAAACTACACTGTCGGTTCAACCTCCACTCACCACTTTTTTCAGCATTTATGATTACACTACATTATTACACTCTCTCCCTCGCCATGCACAGCCCATGGACAGGATTTCATAACAGAGTTCCCCTCTTCGCACACACTCCATCAACTTTAGTCTTGCATCACAAGTGGAGCCAATTAGAGCTACTACAAGGTAACTTGGTCATAGGAAACTTGATTTTGTGCCTGTGCATCAAAAAGCTCAATTAGATGGTTCCTTCCACTTGGGCACACTTTTACACGAACCATAGTGATCCTTCTAGTCGTCACGTTACCATCACCGTCGTGCTGGCGAATAATCCATGCAAGAACCATCTCCCCCTCCTCCGTTGTCATTTTTCCTGTCCTAAAGCTGTGACTTAAATCGCTTCATTGACCATCCCTGCATACCCGCGTACGCCAGCCGCTCCTCTCACGGACATATGTACGCCTGTGAAAAAAGTACGGTCACCTCTACATTGTTTAACACAGGATTATGTAGGTGAGAGACATGTAATGCTGATCATCTGCATTCCGCAGTGGCGTCTCCTCACGTAATTTAAAGCTATTTTTCACTACCCCAGCGCCCGCCTCCCTCCTGCCCTCCGCTCCACTCACAGGAACGAAGTTGAGCACTCCGAACCCACGGCACTTCTATTTCCTTAACCAGCCGAAATAAATCAAATAAATCAGATTTAATTTTGTCCCAAGGTCGGATGCATTAGTAATCGCATAGAGGATGCAGTAAATTAAGGCCAATTTGAGGTGATGAATGGGACTAAGAAGTTTGCTGAGAGCACACTTTGGGCACGTACGTGCAGGATGTATATGTGCATGTGCATATATGTACGCCTGTGTCTTTCTTGGCACGCCTGGAGCTCTGGCACAAGTGTTCTTCCGACGAACCATTAACCGCCAGTCAGGTCTCCCCTGAACATCAAACCAATGCATTTAGCGTCTGGCCCCAAAGTTAGGAGGCAACACAGGAATACATATTGAGATCCAAGCCATACCAGCACCACTCACTAGCATCGTCATCGTCATCCTCTTCTTGTCCATATCACCCTACTTTTCCACGACGACCATGGATTGTCCGCCATCATTCCGTCGTCGTCACACGCCCATCAGATCGGGTAGGTTCCATTCTGTTTTCATCTTCTCAAGAATAATAGAACATCTACTTTGACAGAGGGATATATATTACCCTCATCAAAAAAAGAACCGTGTGTGTGTGTACTCTACAGGGATTTTGAGCACAGAAGCTTTTACAAAGCCCAATTTAGCTCTCCGCTGATGCAATGTCCTGCCTGCCAGGATTTAAAGATGGCAATTACATGATTAAGCAATGGTGACACAGGCACACAAAGACATGCACACACCGTCCGAGACCCCGCACGCTTTTGCGACAACACATCCATTATGTGTACTCAAAACAATGTCGAATGTTTGAAACGTGACGGGGGTGGGGGAAGGATGGTGTAGGGAATAATGTGGCGTGAAACGGACACGAAAAAAGTATGTGGAGAGAAATGAATTATATTATTACATCCTTGTCAACAAAAGGAGCCGACAAGCATGGATATGGATGGAGAATTCATTGTTTCAGAGTAGGTAACTTAACTACGGGCGAATTCATTCCAAAGGGTATGTGAGTAAGGGATAGGAGTCCTATCATAGGACATAAAGTAATGATGAGATTAAACATCCTCATCATATTGCTCTAATGACCATCCACCTCCTCAAAGGCCCACATAAAATATTTCCCCCTTATGCCATCCAATTTTGGACCAAGTAACAACAATGCTAGGAAAACCTTGTGTGGGAGCAACCACTGCGACCCAATAGCGGTGGAACGCACACTTCACACCTCTACATCATCCTCCAACACACTAAAGGCTTCTTATTGCCTTCTAGCTGGCTCAGTAAAATTTTACTTACCTTACTTGTCACTCACAAGCTCCAACTTTTTGGGATTTAATTGCTAAGCCTCATCTCATTTAACTGAAAATAGTACTAACACTGTCGTATCAATAATACCAGCCCTCAATAGTGCATCCGTTCCATCCAGAAGAGCCAATATATTCGACATTATCATCACAACACTATTCCCACTCTTGTGGAGATAGTATTGCCGAACATGAGTGCAGATGGGGAATTTGTCCAATTTAAATCTCTGACAGAGAACCAAGTATTGTCATAATTTAGCTGTACGTTGGAGCGAAGGTCATACTCGGTCGTGTGGATGGTTATGCACATGCAAATGGGTTCCCCCACTTCAGCACTCCTCTCCCAACTCCCCTACTACTGCTGCTTTGGGGATCATACGTGTAGATTCCACTACTGTGAAAAGTGGTTGTTGTTACTCAAATTAGGATGTGAATAGGGAACTTGTCGCGGGGGTTTACTACAGTGTACAGGAATCATGACACAGGGCACCCTACTGTAATTCGTTAGTTCCGCCGCCGTGGACCACTTGAAGAGCCCACGGATCCTCACTTTCTCTCCTCTCCCATAGTTATGGTAATCCAAAGGCATTTTCTAATTCTGTGAGTATCCTGAAGAGAAGAGCAACCGAGGGCTACATCACCCCCTCATCATCATCATAATGATCATCAACTTGGGTCCTTATCCACAGCCCCATGCCACAGTCGAGTGGAGTACGAGCCAAATCGCAATAACTAGAAACATGTAAAAACTTTATACTAATCAAATCAAAGCTGAGTGCGCCACGCCATCCTGCGTGGTAATTGGTTATGTTGAAGGATTTTTCGAGTCAGATCTTTTTTCACTGACCCGACCACTGTTATCCCTCATTCATCTCATATGCCCTGTACACATGACCCTTGTGTGTGACTTTAAAATGGGACAGAATGACAAAGGGGTTGTGGGAGAAGTGGGGAAATTAGAAATCTGATGACCGCACCATGATGATCCGCACGCACAAATGGAATGAGTCAGTGAGCCAGCCAGCCAGCCAGTCAGTTAGTCAGTCAGTCAGTCTTCCAACATTGGACCAAAGGGCTTCACATATATCAACCGCTCTGCGTGTGTACTATACGATGATGATCTCGCCCACTTTAGGGGATTAGATGCGATCTGAGATGATAATATTCGTGCTCGGAGTGAAATGGACTCATTATTATCTTGATGAAGTTGATCGTGGACTCTTGCGATGTGTGTTGTATGAGGTGTATGGGACAAGAGGACATGCACATATACATGTCGTTCACAATAAAAGGGGAGATGAGAGATTTGGAGGAGCGGATTTATGGCCTTACCTCTCCTTTGTAGAGGCGGAGCACATCAGTTCGAAAGTCCGTCTGACTCTCGGCATGAGAACAGGAAGGGAGAACCATCATTATTGCTTCTGCTTCTGTGATGGTGGCAACTGTTCCTGCGACTGGTGACAAGGATGAGGATGATGATGATGTCCCCGCCGTAGACAACAATGTGCTCGGCTCTGCTGGGTCTTCCACACAAGGCTTCATATCCAACACGTCCATCATGGTCATGTACGCGAATGCAAATTACCCACGGTTCCTCTCGCTCTCTCAGTGAGTTAGGCACACACCACCGTTGACCCTGTGGTAGAAAAATGTCAAGACATTTTCATACAGTCCTTATATAGACGGACATCCCTTCCTACTTTAACTACATCAAGTTCATACGTACATAATACACCGGTCACACACATCACTCTTCTCAATGACTCAAGAACAGGAATAATACGTCAGGATTAATCCTGGTATTTTCCACGCTCAAGGAGGAGGAATGGACAGAGAGGGGAGCCCACAAGTACATGGAAGGCCAAGTAGTGCTCATATGTGTACTACAACTCTCCGCCATAGTAATTATCACCATCGTCATCGTCATCATTTACCTTCCCACTTGAACTGACACTACATGCCTGAGCTACTCCAGATGACAAGGGGACAAGACAAATTTGAATTCGTTCGGTACTCTTTTCCCACTTGTGCCTTCTGAGGCGGAGGGAAGCTATTATTTACGAGCCGTGCACTACTTGATGGGATGGATGAAGGGGAGAGGGTGTGTGTGTATCTATGCGTGTGTGTGTGTGTGTGTGTGTGAAAGAGAGAGAAGGGAGTCTAAAAATATGAACGAGCTCATAAAAATCCGGCTTTTATCACCTCGAGCTTTTAAAAAATGACTTGAATTTACTCAGAGGTGACGATAAGAAACCGCGTGTGTTCACCCCCACTCTTGTGACATGACAAGTTGAAGCACATTTACAACACAGGAGGCTCCACAGACTAGTCAAGTATAGTCGTATGCATAATCACTATTGTCTCCACACCACGATCTTTCACGTCCCCCTCCAGCCCGCTTGGAAGTAGGGAATATAGGGAAGTTGTTCCAAGAGATCGTATAAATTGATAATGTGTGGAAACATTGAGAGACGTTCACCTATACGAGCGTTCTGTGCCGCGCGTTAACGGGATCGAACATTTAATAGGGACACACCGGAGAGTTTCAATACTCAAGGAGCATACTACTCCGGTCCCATATACCACACGGGGATCAAGAGGGAAGTGAATGAACGGGCTCGTAAAGTCTCCCACGTTCCAGATTAACTTCCACACTTACAACATATGACAAGTCAATGAGCTCTTGTTTACGACCCCACTGTACACATTCGAGGGGAATAAATAAATTCAGATGGACTATGCAGCCGGGGAAGTATGGATCAAAGGTTACACTCGTGCACACACACACAAACTCATACACACGCATCCACACAAACATACACACACACACACATGAACAAATACTCACGTACGCACATACACGCACATGCACTAACACGAACAGGGAATACACAATCACACACACACACATACACAGAAATACACGTGTTTTACGATCCTCTTTCAACAAATTTGAGGAAGGGAAACTGACTAGAGATGAACTGAATTTTCTGTAGCTTATCCCACTCCATATCCTCTTCATAATTGAACATCCACATTATTCCCAAGTTTCCACATATGGGGCCCTGCTGGAGTTGACAGGAGCGAAAAGCTTTCACGTTCCGGATCTTCCATCCACTTTATTCCCACACTTTCCCCAACCCTTTCCATGTCTAACGGCAAAGACGACGAAAGTACCTAGAATCAACATTGTGAAGTGGTAGTTTAACAGCCAGAGCCACCTGTCATGCACAACAAGGTTTCAATCCAATGCAATGCACAGTAGCATAAGGCGAATTCACAGACGGCAAAAAATTTCTATTCAGCTGAATTCTTTCTTTGCTAATACAATTCCACCCACGGAAATGGCTCAAAATGCAGCAATACTAGCGTTACACATGCGATGGCTAAAAAGCATGAGACAAAAGCTAGGGAGGACAAGTAGAGAGAGAGAGAGAGAGAGAGAGAGAGAGAGAGAGAGAGAGAGAGAGAGAGAGAGAGAGAGAGAGAGAGGTGTAGAAAAAATAAAGTTAGCATGAAAAATGTTCAACCGCTTGATCAGCATCAGCTGAGAGTGTAAACGTCCACTAATGAAACTGAAAAATCATTTCCTCTTAAAATCTTTCCACCGCTCTCCTTTTTCCCTCTGGCAGAGGATGAAAAAACTCTCAAGCCCATATGCACGATTTGTATGATCCCATAATGGTAGTTGGGAACGTTGATGGGCCGTGGTGGTGAAAAGGGAACGGGATCCACGACAGAATACCAATAGCATAAATGGGAGTCACCATTAATCAGATTTCAGTAAGATGGATACGAGCACACAAGAGCTAAATCTTCCTCGCACTCTGGTTTCCCTTCATTCTTGTAAAAATCCACTCAGGGCTTGAATGAAAGAGCTCATAAATCAAAGGAGCCCTCATCCAGCACATCGCTTGTCCTGTAATTAGACTGACATGAACCCAAGGAAGGGTAGAATTTTCCTATTATTACGGTCTGCCTCAACTTTGTCTCACACAGAAGATCCCGAATTTACAAGGACGAGGAGAAGTGGGTCTGGCTGACTGTGAGAGATGGGAAGTGTGAAACCCGAGTATGGCCAACACATAAGGGAGAACTAATTACCTTCGCAAACAGATATAAGCAGTTCGTTCAAGAAGATGGAACCGGCACGTGTTGCCACAAGATAAGGTTCCGTTTAACTCAACACTCTGTTACGTTAGAGATAACGCGTTCAACTATCTGTGTTAAGAAAAGATTACACAGATGGAACGAGAGGAGCACCAGAGAGATTAGCACTAAAAGCGGAAGACCGACTTTTCCCTCAGGGCTCCTACATCTCCCTCATCAATATGTCTCAGCCCTTCATTTATCTTCCTTTACATCTCTCCTCGTCATACTCTCATAATACTCCCGCTCCGCCCGCGTCTTCCACCTCTTCACCTCCTTCCGCCCAACTCGGCCCGATCTTCTACGTCTTTAATTTTAATTTGAGGAAAGTGCCATTTTCAAGCAAACGCAGTGGGATTAGACTAAAGCGTATGCATACACAATGTATTCTAATTTTTCCTTCAGTACTCATACATGGTCGACATGGCCACCTGCTCGTGCGAGGAAACCCGATGGGGTCACCCGGCAATCAAAGAGTCTTAATATGGTGATAGTCTACTGTGCAGAAGAAGCCGAAGTTCGGTTAGCGTGACTTTTGTATATGCATGTGTATGACGAGTAAAAATAATGCGCAGTGCAGAGGAAGAGTACTACGCGCAGAGCCAGATAATGTATTAGCCGCTGTCTCCTTCAGCATCCGTGATCGTCTGATCATTACCGACTCTGATTAAGGAAAACAAAAGATTCGGCCCTCCATTTCCCATTGTTGCTTTTTTGTAGTCACTGTAACACGGTAATCCATTGTTCGCCAGTCAGAAAAAGTTCGCATATCTGTACCGCGGCACCTCTTCGTCTCTTACCATTTCAAATGTATAAACCAAAATAGAGATTCAACCTTCCTTCATTCTCACTGTGTACATTACAGACTTTCTCGGGTGTCAGTGGATGAAATCATTGAGACGCAATCATTTTCGGATCATATACAAATCATGCATAGACAATGGGAAATGCGACATGGACTACCACAGCAATAATATTCCGGCCTAGGGACAAATTTACTGCAGAACATGAGGACCGTGCGTCATTGTTGGGTCATGAGTCCATGGAGTTATTGTGCTCATAATCAGGCAACATCCGGTAACACTGCAATAAAAACTATATACGATCCTACAAACTGGGCCAAACCCTCTTTAGCTGTTTATAACGATGATTACGGTACAGATATCATTGCAGCGCCCACAAACCCAAATGGAAACGGGTAGAAACACTGACTGTAAGGATACAGCTTCCTTTCCTGCTCTACTACAGGAAATCATACGTCACAACACATGTGTACCGTACAGTCCTGGCAGTGGCACCACATCGTGAACAACAATGAGTGGAGGTCGAGCGCTGAACAGAGGGTCCTCTAACGCAAGCGTAATAAAATTTTCGCGTTCCAAAATCAAAACTCTTCAGCGTTTGATCAACACATATACAATGTGGATTATTACGACAGCAATGCAAAAAGTGCTGTTAGACCATTGAAAAACGCCGTGTACCATGACAAGGTCGTTGACCAAGCTGATAGGTCAGGTCAACGTGACTACTGCTGTAGCAACAAAAGTGATTCACGTGGTGCATACTTGTAAAAGATTACACGGGGGCTTGAGCGATGTGCAAGCTTACCTTTTTTCAAAGCTATTACCGCTATCAAGTGCCGACTGAGAGCACAATTCACAATCTCACGTCAGAAATCGGCAAATAAAATATTCGCCGCGACTAACAAGATAGAGGTCTTATGAAAATTCACAGAACTGTCGCAATTCCTAACTTTCGTGGTCAATGTGTTATTTGGGTATCAGTGCTGCGAGTTTAATCAAAACAAATTATTTAACAGTTTTGGTATCCAACTACACACAAGGTTTATGTTGTGAGGAAACCGATAAACTTCAAGCACGCGGTCAAAATTTGAGATTTCCCGCCAAAGAAAGGGTGCCTTGAAGCCGCAGTCGGATGCTCTCACAAGCCCTCCAACCCTTGAGCCGCAATTTAAAAGTTATAGAGGCAGTACGCTTGACACTGTCAGGTGGACAGGCTTGACAATAATCCAGAAACTTGAAAAGCATACTACTTGAATTTCCAAGTTCAAGAAAAGGAGGCTGAAAGCCTCAGTTGCTGCTTTAATAAAATTCTTCAGGGAAATTTGTTGAGGTCCATTTTTTCACACGAATCTGACTCCACCAAGCCTAATACATCCCTGCAGGCGAGAAATAGAATAAAAAATTGTGATATGGGATCATGTGGAATGTTAATTTATTTCAACTTTTGGTGTTGATTTTACTGCATTGACACTTTACGTATAAAAATTATAACAAAGATACTCCAGCACAGAAACTAGAGCTCAAAACACACTTGACAGCGATTGAGGAAAGCTGAAAAAATTATAAGACAACAAATGCAATAATCCAATGGTAAACTAAAATCATCGCTGGAACGGTCTCGGTTTATCTCGCCAGCGCTGCGAGGACAAATTGGATACATTGGCACCCGTTCGGTGCGTAGGTGCCTCCCTGTAAGGATTCCTGGAGTAAGGCTGACGGTTTGACAGACTGATGGCAGACCTATTTCCACCTGGACCCGTCGACGTTGATCTGAACTTATCGTCATAGGCCGAACTACGCGGTACGTGCTCCAATTGGCGCCCGTACGGAGAAGATGAAGAGGATACGACATTGCGACTTTCGTTCGACCACCTGTCATTTGAGGCGTAGCCTCCTCTCCCACGAGAAGTCCTGGAAAGACAACAAGGAGTTGGTATATAATAACTTTCAAAGTATTTCCATAACGTAATGATTCCACGAAGAGAGAATACTTCGAAGCACCGACAACAACAATGTGATACCAGTTTTACGAGGTCTATTGTATATGATGAGACAGATTAATAAAAGCGTTGATAAGTTCTTTTAGAAAAGTAACTGCTCACTCACATGTATCTGCCCCTCGGTACACCATTATCTCCCCTAGAGGGTTGGTAGTACGGTGCGATAGTTGGAGTTGATCTAAATGACCGTGTTCTATCCCCGCCTGGTCCGCCACTGTATGGTCTCGTAACCCCAGAGCCACGCGGTGAGCCACGACTGCGGTTGGCGAAGGATTCGTTGGAGTTGCGGATGCCACCTTTGTTGTACGGTGACGAACCAGGGGCATTATGCCCTGAGGATTCCAAGGCGACGAAGTCGTCAACATGGAGGCTAGGTGGTCGCGAAGTGTTCGGAGGCCTGGAACGGAACGGGTCAAATACAACATTTCCCATTCGCCCTGGTCCCGGGAGTAGAGTTCGGCCAAACGGTCCCCTTGAATTCAATAGGGAAGATTTAATTAAAAAATTTTAAAATTTAATAACAGAACAGCTAACATTGATTTCAACAGCTATTAATATGTACCTATTTTGTCCCCGCATGGAAGGGTACGATTGTAATTTCCTTGGCGGCATTCCTAATAGTGAATTACCGCGCCTAGCCTGAGCAACCCCAATGGGAGAAGAATTAAGCTGATTGTTGTTGGCAGTTTTCCCTTCGCTGTTCTTTGCTGAATTTTTAAGGAGAAATTCTATTTGCTCTACAAAATCCACGTCTGTCAATAAGGAACTGTTCAGGACGTTCAAGTCGCATGGAATCTGTTCGGAAAAAATATTTGACGTATTGATAGCATTCTCCTCTCAAACTCCGAGACTGGGCTTGGCTTACCAAATCCGCTTCCGAAGTCTCCACATCCAAGTCGAAGGATGGGGGCACAGATGTAAGCCAGTAGCTAGGAAATGAATCCAAATTCAGCTTGTCCAGGAGGACGAACACAGAGCGCTGCGCATACACATCTGCCAATACATCGGGCTGAGGTAACACAACTTCGGTGGGGGATGAAAGTGTTTGGGTATTCGTCTCCACTTTGTCCAATTCGATATAATTCAAAATACCCTCTAGAATTTGGAGGAGATCATAAGGATCGTAATTTGAGAGCGTTATTAAAGGACCTACAAATAGCAAAATCACACTTCTTCAAATGAATATCATGACAATGTCCCTTATACATTCTTCAATATAAAAACTACCTTGCTGATCTTCCCCGTCATTATTGTGCATATACTTCTCGAGTAAATTCTTTAGCTGAACGAGAGGGTGAACCTTTACACAACCTTCCTCATTCTTAAGTTCCCTAAAATCGGCTTTAATACATTCGTCGGCTTCATCTATTTCCATGGACTCCGATTCGACGGATGTAGCTAAGGGTTTTTTTTCCGACAATTCTTCAACAGCACCTTCCTCGATCTTTTTGACGAGGTCACCTTCCAAATCGCCGGAATCATCCACTGCTGTGCTCGACACAGACACTGAGGAATTCGTCTGTTCGACCAAACTCCAGCCTACGCACTTCTTCAGCTCTTCTGGACGCAATGTGGACAACCGTGGGGGTAAACTATTTGTACTTTCATTCTGCACAAAATTCAAGACAAAAACCTTACACCATTATGCCAAGCTGTCAGCCTTTACCAAGATACTTCCCCAAATGAATTCCGTTACCTTGGGCGTAATGAGTGATTTGAGAAATTCTAGGAGGTAATTAATACACGGCCACAGAGTTTCACCCATTTCGAAGTTTTCCATTTCACTTGTACTGATAACACGTGTGAGGTTAAACAGGGCTCGAGGATATTTCTCTAATACTCTAAATAATCCAGAGCACATATTATTACAAACCACAGGCAGTACACTCAACCTGAGAAGGTCTCTTCAAGAACTAGATTCTTACGTCCGCAGGTGATAAAATCCGTACTCTGTTTCAGCCAGAATTGCAAAGGTCCGGATAACTCCCTCCACAACGTGGCCATTTGTCGTTATTCTATCCTCTAGTGTGTTCAGGTACCCCATTAAAGATGAACAGATTAGATTTAAACTGTCCCGTTGTGGCAAGGCATTGGCGAGCATTACGTCGGGATCAACAGTTGTTTCTGACCTCCCAAAGAGAGGCAACAGAATATTGTTCTGAGCGTCACAGAGAGACTGAAAAATTGATACAATGTGATCCTGCGCCTGGAACAAAGAAACATGAGCAACTTACTACTGCTGCTGACAATGTAATCCTCCATCTCAAATCAAATCCAATCTCACCTGGACATGGTATATTGAGCTGGACTGGCTTGGCTTTGATGCAATAACAGAGCACATCAGAGACAAGAAGTCACTACATTTGTCTTCGATTTTTGAAAATGAACGTATGGCTTGTAATAACCCTCCCTTTATCACAGCTGCATTTGAGACCAGCGTACTCAGAAATCCCAGGAGACGAGCGGAGTGGGCCGAACACTAACAAAAAAAACCGCCACAGTTTTAATTTCAACCGTATGTCTTCAACATGACGCATCAACTCTAAAACTGTAATGAAAGTACCTGAATCAGAGCTCGTCCATGAGCTGTCTCAACCCAAGCTTTTACCGATGAAGCCGGATTGGAACTTTCCTCGGCTGCCTGTCGATCAAAATCGCTCTCAATCTCCGACATGACGGTATCCAGGATTGCTCTTACGACAACCAAGCAAGTCGAGGGAGCCAGGTCAGCCAACTGGAGGCAAACTCTTTTGAGAACACTGAGTAGACGGCCATGTGTGGAACCGCACAACATTCCTATCATCTGTGAAAATACAATACACAGCGCATGATGACCTCATGTTGGTTTAGACGTAAACAATTAATTAAAGGGACCGACCTCGGATATCTGGGGAGAGAGACCGTGCAGATACGCACTCCATAACTTGCGCAATTTCACACCTTCGAGGCACTCTGCTTCGTCTAAAGGATGCCTCGCACCCATCGGTAAAGGCAATGGTAATAGTTCCGACAGTATCGTCAACCCTGGGACAAATGAGTGAGGAGCATTCAGTGTAAATCTGCGAAACGGAAAAAAATCAAGAGCATTAATATAGACTCCTGATTCATTGCACAGCAAAAAAAATTATTATAAAAATTTTACTTCAAAGTTTCCGATATCAGCGCTGTCCATGCACTCTTATTTAGCTCCTCTTCCGTTTCTTCGCCCAATTTTAAACCCGGGACAGTATAAGCTAGGAGCGTGGCAATGATGTTGTGATTGATTTCAAGAACTTTACTGTGATTCAAAGATGACTGGGGGAAGTTAGTCATGAGTGCATGCATCTGGAGCAGGGCGGGGATTGCTGTTACGTCTCGAAATTCTAAAGATATTTTGAGTTCAACAAAATCAATAGTTAGACAGTTTCAAATTGACGAGACATGGGTTTGGGCACAGTGGCAAGTTCAAACCAACATTACCTGTCCCCCGAATCTGAATCACATGGGTCATGACGGCTCGTAATAGCTTAGTCAAGGGTAAGACTAGAGAGATCATGGCATCTCCTCTCGCTCCCACGAGCGAATACGCATGAAGTGCAGGCTGGGCGAATTCCTCACAGATTCTATGCAAAACCTTGACGAAGCAGGCAGCAATATCCATCGAGTGTATTTTCACGAGCGACATTTCATACTTCAGTTCCCTGATTTCCATATCCGGGTCTCCTATATTCCAAGTGCCAACAGCGTTGTCCCCACTAGCTGGAACTCCTGTCAAACCAACGCACACTTTAGAATTGAGTTTATACTTTACGTTTATTTCCGCTGAAATACCAAAACTAGGATATTCAACCCCGTCCTTACCTAAGGCTGCTAGGATTCTTACTCCTGTGACCAATTCCGGTGGGAATCCCCAGTTATCCTCAGCTCCGCTCGACTGAAATAAAGTGAGAGCTTTGGCTTTGACTGTTTCACACACAGATTCAATGCCGCCGTACGAAAAATGAAGCGGGTTGAGGCAGAGTTTAATGAAGGGCAACAGGTCCGTCAACTTGTCACAGCTATCACCTTCTTCCCTTAGTGACGTGATGAAACGGTGTAAGTCAGCTCCGTGCTAAAGTAAATTTTGACCAAATTGAAATGAATCAAACCAAATTCTATAATGGTGACGCAACTGACAGCGTTCTATTTTCAGAACTATCGATTCACCTGTTGCAAAAAGGTAAAGGATTCAGAATGTTTCACAAGGGCGAGAAGAACATCCATTGCGTAGCCCTTCCTTGCTGACTTTTCATTCCGATTCATGTGAAGGAAACCAGGTTCGGCCTCCGTGGGGGCGATGCATTTTATTATGTAGGACACGTTGTTGCCTAAAGACAGCACGTCAACTAATGCCCTTCTTCCAACTGAAGTAAGCATGAAGCCGTACAGCGATTGGAGACACCGTATATCCTCGTCATCTTCAAGCGAACCAACCTTGCTAGCTTCAGCAATCAAATCCAAGCAGCGCATGATCTGTGCAAGCAAAACGAAAATCACACCGAATTATAATGAAGACCATACTTCAGTATATCACGGATACATTCAACGGACTGGATTCCAGCAGAACAACGAAGTAGTTACCTCGATACAATGGGCAGTAAGGACTCCTGTGTTACCGCCACTTTCTTCTTCCCATGCCAGCAGAGCCCGTAAGGTTGCCCAAGTACTCTCACCCTCGTTGCAAAGATAAATGATCCCGACTTCCCAGCTGAGCATGCACATGAACAAGTCACAGATCATAGAAACAACATCTAGAGGAACATCTCGCCAGCAGAGGATGACGGCACATATTTTCATGAACTTCATTTCTTGCAGAACCTTCACAAACGAAGATGCAGGATCCAGACCTAGCACCACAACATAAATTTAAGTCATTTTAAAATATTATTTTCTTTAAATATTTGTATTACTACATCTAGTTGCAATAGCAATGACCGAATAATAAGTTTTACCGTAAGAATTTGGTGGCATCTCCAAGAGATAGCTTACGGGGAACATTCTCGGAGGATGAGCTAACATCTGCTCCACTTTACTGGCTGTTTTGACGATAAATTGCATGCAATTTTTCAGCTCCTCAGTCACACTTGTATCGTCTAAGGACAGATCCCTTGTAATCAGCTGCCCCACCAGAAAGTCCAAAGTTTCAATGCACTCCATCAGCTTAACTTTGGTTAGCAACGACCGCAACGCAAAGGTGAGGCGGACGGTGAATTTGGCGTTCAAAGAATATTCAATTAGACTTTGGAAACTCGTCATCCCACTTGCACCTTTTTCATGCACGAACTTCTTATAACCTGGAATCCACACAAAGACAAACTGGATTACTTTTGGAAATTTCATATCTTACACGACTGACAAAAAAGAGCTTGATGGCCTACCTAATTTGGAATCCAAGGTGCTGTCCACAGCACGAAATATTAGTAACTGGGACGAAACTCCAATGTACTTCTCCATTAGTAAGTTGAGTAAAACTTCTTGACAATTTTCTTTCTCCAAAGAAAATCGATAATTCACGAGCTTCTCGTTTGTAGACCGCCCAGAAATGGCTAAACTTTGAACTAGACGCACCCCGGCTTTAATGTGTCGCGTTTTAAATGGAAGTGCAGATTGCTTTGAGGCAACTGACACATCTGTTCCTTTCTTGACCCAGTAGAATAATGTTTCGAGTAAACCTTTCGAAAATAAATTACAAATTAAAAAACTAGATGCGTTCACCAATATAAAGTGAGGGTAGAATAGCTTACTGTCTTTCTTAATGCCATCAGGTAAATTCGTGAGAAGTTCGGGAATGAGGTGATTCAAACTTTCCAATGTCTCCACCCAAGCTTCAAGATTCTGAGAATCGAAATTCTGAGCAGAAAACCTATCTGCAGCGTTCAATAATTTCTCAAGAGCCATTTCTTGAGGTAAAGATATTTTACCCAGGACTTTGATCACGTGGTTATCCAAGCTGAAGTTCTGAAAGCAGAGTTTGCGTATTAAATAATAATAAACTAATAATTGGAAGTCACAAAAATCGATCGCATCGTACTTGCAGAGGTACCACGACGAAATTCTCTGAATAAGGATTGAAAATCGGAATGCTCTTGTTTGATAAATATTCCCGCCACTCGGATAAATCTGAATCGAAATCTGGCATTTCTTCGTCACTCAGAATTTCCTCAACTTCGAAACCAGGTTCAGCGAATTCCTCAGCGGAATCGTCTGGCTCACTTAGTTGATCACGATTGGGGGATATGGTGTCCAATGAGGTTTTTGGAGAACCATTTTGGGACCCATGTTTCGATTCTGGTTGTTCCGGCGGTATGACTGAGTCTGGACGCGAATGAACTGACGGAGATTTCGGGCAAATTGAATTTGCCGACTTCAAACTCTGAGGTCCTAATATAATTACAAACAAATTTGATGTAATTAGTCTTCAACAGTATAAAATACGAATTAAATCAAACCACATGACAATTTCTAAATATAAATCGTTCAGTTAAGTTATGAGTTAAATTTCGAGGCACATACCGATTCCGTTTTCCAGATCTTCGTCAGTTGACGGTACTTCTCCATCTGATATGTCCTCAGTTTCCATAATAGGAGAGGGAGACGAAGAGGGAGGAACAGGACTATCACTTGCCTTGACATCAAACTGATCTCCAGGTTCACTGACGGTATCAGGTGCTTCTTCGGAACTTCTTTCATTACTAAGGAGTCCCATCGTACCGAAATTGACACGGGTAGTTATAGTAGGTATAGCTTGTGGAGGTTCGAGCTCGGTTGCTTCCGCAGGTTTAACCTCCGGCGGGATAATTTTGCTCTCCGCTTCGGATTCTTGTGCATCTAGTAAAGGCAATATAAATTATAGCCATATATAATTTATGATGATGAAACTCTGCAGCTACGATTTACCAGGAACCGGACTTTTGACTTCATCCTTATTCTTTTCAGGAATAATTTCCGGTTCCACGATAGCACTAGGTGAAACTTCCTCTCGATTTGTAACCTCTGCTTTCGGTGTAGCTTCCTTCGCCTCTGTGGCGGTTGCTACTTCCACATGGTCCACATGATAACCGTAACAGCCAAGAGTAATTGTAGAATATAATCCTCGCACTACGATTCCATCAGTAATTATCTGAAGAAAACAATGAAGTAAACATACAAGAATTAACACCTGCTACCTTCTTATGAATGTTTCTCACGGAAAGCTTACCCTTGGATCGTTACAGACAAGCTGAATATTACTTTTGTCATCAAAGTCGAATTTTTGAATCAAACCAAAGGTACTGTTTCCCGGCTCCACCAAATTATTGTAAAAGAACTCGAGTTCTAGCTTTGATGGGTTGGTGGCTCTGAGGATGAAGACAAAAATCAAAACTTCAGTGATCAGATTCACCTAAAATTCGCTCAACGGTAGATGATTTTACCCGAGTTGTGACGAATCGTTAGAAAGCTTAACTTCTGCTCCTAACGGGATAACGCGAATTTCTGTGATTAGGACAGGCCCTCTAAACTGTATCAGATCGATATGAACCTCCTGTAATACCATCAACTTAATTAGTTCTGCCCATTTTGATACCGGCATAGTGATGCTCAAATTTTACTTTAGTTCTCCTTACCTCGCCTGAGTCATGATAAAAAGTTCCCAGGAACAGCAGTTCAGTAACTTTAACGTCGCTGCTCTTACTATCTGACTTGGTCGCGAGTGCATCGTTCGTGCTGCTAAGGACATGGTCCTTGCTCAAAACACTTTTATCATCCTTCAGGTCCATTTTTATGCCTTAACTTGTAAAACTGTCACCATGAAAGTAGTTGCACAGTTGTCGACTTCCGAACTTTAATAAACGGTAGTAGTAGTAGCTCAAATTTATGAACTTAGTTTCTTCACAGCTTCACTCTGTTACAATTCACACTTGCTCAACTATCCCAATAGTTATCATTATTTTTTTCTCAAAATACGAAATGGTAACATGAAACATTGGTTCTACTAAATCCCCATGAGAGATTATAATAGAGCTCAGGAATCTTTGGATTCTTGACGAATTGATTTGCACAGGTATTTGACCCAGTCGTATTTTTCTGCTATGACACTTCTCACTGCCTTAAGTGCAAAAAAACACTAATTCTGGTCCTAATATTTGCAAAAAGTCACCAGTTTTGTATTTTTGTCGGCTACTGCTGCGAGCTTGCCTTTCTGCTCTCTTTCGAAATTTTAAAGCCGAATGCGGGCAAAATTAATTCAGTCCTGGCGTAATAGGAGAGATGGCGCTGAGATCGTAAAATGTATGCGATCGGCACTCTGCTGTCGGATAGACCCCCAACGCTCGTTCATTGCGTGAAACAATAGTATCCGCGTTGGGATGCCATCCGTAGCGGCCGGGAACTGTGTGGTGGCTTGGTGAGAGAATTTTCGCATAATATAATTTTGATTTATTTTTTTCTGAAAAGGAAAAAGATTTGTTTTCAATGGGGGCTGTCAATGAAAACTCTACTCGATGTGGGGTTGTTTTAGTTTATCGCCGCTTAGTCTTTTAGTCTTTGGGCTTACAGTAATATTTGTTCAACATAAATGATCATCGGCGCTTGGTCGGCCTACTTCGTTATAAATGATTAATGATGCTGAAAATGAAGTAGTAAGAATTATAGGTTTTGCTTTATGGGGTAATAAGATTGAATGCTTTCACTTGTCCAGCGTTTTTGAATCCTTCGGTGGTACGAGGTTCAGCTACTACAGCAAAAACCGCAGTTTTTACTGCATAATAGTTCGGATGTTTGGAATTTATGTATGAATTTGAAGAACCACTTCTGCATGTTGTAGAAAATATCTCTGCACTTACTTAGTACTGCGTAAAACATTTTGCGGTAGGGTTATGGCTTGAGACTGTATGTATCGCGTCACTGATTGGGATAGTATAATTTTAGTGACATTCAAGTACGAAGGTTTGAGATCTGCACGGGTCATTGTCTGGCTTCGAAAGGTACATGCGATTACAGGACACGATCGCACACTAGCGCTTGGAATGAACTCAATGTACTTCGACCGTATGCGGAAAGCTTATTAAAATTAATTACATTTGCCGCTTGACAACCTGTAAATGGTGTAGCGTTAAGTTCGATTTGAACGAAAAAATTACGGTGCATGTAATTTAATGAGTTTTTAGCTCTGTTTAGTTCCAAATCTCTTTGCTTTACTCTAACAAGATAAATCGCTTTGACTTCGGGAAATGTAAACTTCTAGTTACGGCATTGCAATTGTCTATCTATGTGTATCTATGTGTAATCTATTACAATTGTGAGAACTTGTGATCCAAAGTGATTTGACTTTTTTGCATACAGACGACAGACGGTTCGCACCATACCCTCACGAGTAATACTTTAGGTCTGTACAACCGTTATCAAACTGAGACTAGTACTATCACATGCAGTAGTGTCTGAAGCATAGGAAAGTGTTAAACTTTCTTGCGCATGGCGCGTCTTCGCGATGAAAAAAATTATTTTTTTTCGAAATCCAAAGTTCACGTTTTCTTATGGCATTTAACATGGGAGCAAAGCAGTCCGCCAAACTTTTTTACACTCCAGTACCTAAACGCATCATCCCAGATCAAACAATGTGGTCGTAGTAAAGACCTATGGCTTTGGAGTAACTGGTGTTGGTGCGTGCAAACTTTTTTGGCGCAAAAATTGCACTACATGAGATGATGCGTTCAGGTACTGCAGTGTAAAAAAGTTTGGTAGACTGTTTTGGGTCATTCTGTAATTTACACATTTTGATGTTAAATAATGTTCGATTACGGACTTTGAATGACAGTGTGGTAAGAAGTCATTAAATGTAGACTCAAATGAACTCAACACGCCTATTTCGTATGGCTTTAGTGGATAAGAGTTTTTCTGGTATTTAAAAATGTTGCAAAGGGGACTCTTGGAAGATTAAAAAATTCCATGTTAAATTCCGTAAGAAAACGTGAACTTTGGATTTCAAAAAAAAAATTTCATCACGAAGACGCGCCATGCGTTTAACACTTTCCTATGCTTCAGACACTACTACATGTGATGGTACTAGTCTCAGTTTTATATCGCTTGTACATACCTAAAACATTACTCTTCAGCATTATTAAACACTTCAAACGAGCAGTTTGTTCACAATTTCGTTAGCATTTTAACGATTGACATGCAATGCTCTGTTGTCCGGACGTACAATTGGGGCCACATTGCCACAAGTACGCGTCCATGTTCCTTGTTTTTCCTCATTACCTGTCCAGGGTGTAGTTATATTGTAGTTAGAATAATGCGTGTCAGATTTTGGCATGATAGCTCACGCATGTTTATGTCAAGGTGGCGCTGATACTTGGGCTTTGGAAGTGAGCTAGAAAGCATTAGTAATATTGCGGATATTGCGTATGCGTTGTTGAAAATATGGAGCTGTGTATGCAATAAATATGTCTCGGCCCTCGGGGATAGAGAAAATAAGCCCTGGTGCTGACGTTCACTTTTCACTTTTTGTCCATCGCTTCTGCACATGCTTCGTCCAACGGTTTACTAAGGAGACCGTACATACGCACAAGAGTTTTCAGTGTATGATCCTCATCATCATGAACAGAGCTCTACGACTGATGAAAATTCCTCTAAACATACTCGTGAAAGGTTGGGAACGTCAGATTCGCGAGCCTGGCGCCGCGAAAGTTGAAAATAGTTGCAAGGCTTTGGACCCGACCCGTCTCCAAGAGTAGTGTGTTAGTATTATATCTCGGGTAAGAGTTCTCCAAATCAGCCGAGATTACCCCAATCAACCTTGTCCTCCACGACTCATCCATTCCTTCCCACGTTCATTAAGCACATCCCTTGCAGGAAACGTATTTTTAGCTCCTGATTCGGAAGGGACGGATACCTTGTAGGATGACTTTCCCGGATGTTGCAGACCTCGTAAAGCCATCATAGTTCACCTAGAGGCATGCGGAAGAGACTGGGAGCTGGGTGAAAAGACCAGAGCTGTGAGATGACGACAGTGATGATGACGATGATGATGATGATGATGTTGAGATTTGCCCTGCGTAGGCGGCCGATTCTCAGTGACGCCGGCGTGCATTGGGAGTAAAATCGATTATCCATCCTCCCTCTTCTAACCTACAAAGTGCTGGGACTGGAGAAAAGGTTCCTTACCTAACACTTGCTTTCGGATGGCTTGGCTATCTGCTTTAAAAATTGTTATACTATAGAAACTTTAGGGAGCAGGACTCGGCGCATCTCACTTCCTCTCCTTTTCGCTCTTCCCAACCTAATGCATCTCTCAAATGATTCGCCTCTGCAATCTCAGCATGGGTACTCCTACTACGCTTTGCTTCCTTCTTAAGCAGAGACTCAACCTCTCTATACGTTGCTGTTCGTGGCGCTGCGGCCTATTGAAATTGAAAGGGCAAATCAGATCTACTCTAAATACTTGGTCGCAACCACAACTCTATGCTATCAGCATCCCTTTTACTTTGAGCGAAACAGCGGGTCACCCTTGTCATTAGCTCAGCCATCTCCACAGGGTGGAGTAGGATTATGTTGAATTAATTTGAGAATATTTTCCTTCCTCTACTCGGAAAAAGAACACATGTAGCAGCCCATCCAACTCACTCCCACATGCAGAACACACACGCATAGACGTGGCGCGGATCGGCGCTGTGAAGCTGTGAGTACATGGTCCAACAGTGAAAGTGTTCCTGGGGAGTTCCATTGTAAAGATGCAACTGTGGAGAAAGTGTGGAGCCTTCCACGCTTTTATCCATCGATCCCTCCCTCCTATTTCTCAGCTTTCTCCACTTCGTCTCCGTCCTCATAGCAGGAATGTTGCTCATATACAAACGCAGGCTCGCATGCTCTTACCCACAGTAGTTTTGATGGTTCAAGAGTGAACTCATGCTCCTCCAAGTACTACTCAAGTCCCGTACGGTTCTTCCCCCCAGTCCTCATTCAGTTTCCTCACAAAGGCTTTGATTTATTGCTGTCTGTCCTTCTCACTTTCTCTGCAGCGCTGTCCACCTTCCCTTTCATCTCCTTCGTCATCAGTAGCCCCGAGTGTCAACATTGTCCAGCATTAGTCAGATACAGTGAGAGGAAGTACATGTGCCCCGACCATCCCCTCTTCCTCCTCACCATCCTCAATATCTGTGCCTTTGGCAGATGTTAATCCGACCACACTCTTCTTCTCCTGCAGAGATCGGATTGATAGCGTTTTGGAGCAACTTGGAACAACTGAGACTCATTTTCACCTCGTCTACTTCTCTTCCCTACCCTGTTCTATCAAGTTAATAGTGAAGAGTATGATTGGTGATTGACAAGACAGAGGAAGGTTTCACCGCTGGGACGGGGTGAAATTGGTGTGAAGGGGTGAAAGAATGAAGCGTACTACTTGTCTCCAGTCTCGTTAACATAACCATTCAGGGGAGAAGACGGGCGGGCGGGAGTTGAGTTACGGAAGGCACGGCGGAGTGTGCAATGGAGAATTCCTTTCATCTTCTTCCCCCTCCATCTCAAATGTCGCAGGGAGAAGTTGTAATATGCGAGCATTAGATGACGAGATTTTTACGTTACAGTACTCACACTCGTACAGCACAGCGTCGAACGACGACGGGATCCCCGCGCAGTTGGAAGAACAAGGGCTAGTAATGATCGTAACGATGTAGACCCGAGGTGGAACTTTAAAAAGCGAGAGGAATTAAAGGGAATCTCGGGCTTGCGTTGATTACAACTTTAAGCGTGTTTGAGCTTGGGCACGTGGGACTGCAAGGAATTGTGTATCCTTGTTTGGTGTGTGCATGTGTGTGAACGAGTGTCAGTTCTTTGCCTCATAAGTTGAAAAGCTTGTGTCACTCATTATCCCACGCACAGCATGAGCGCTGATCAGTCTTAATCTACCTCGGAATTCGTCTGGATTTTCAGAGTTGTAATCTTCCTCCCCGCATCCTCCCGATGTGTAATTTTTTAGGTTGTACATCTTCAAATGTTCAGACAAACAGACTTACACACTACGAATGCTGATCCAAGATAATAATTCAGTGCCAATATTCAACCGCCGCCGGAGCTCCTTTTCTTAAGCTTCGCACTTTGAACTAAAATACCTTTTCCGCAACGACAAACTGCACTTACCAGCTCGCCTTTTACAGCAAGAAAAGTCCAGCCCACTTGGTGTTTTGTTGTTGCCATTTTTCTACAGAGGGAAAAGAGATATTTATGTGTTTGTGTCATTTTGCATTTGAGCAACATAATTGTGGCAATCATATGATCCCGTCATATGTATGCTCGTTCCAAGGAACAACAGAGAAAAGTTTTATGTACTCTGCGGGAGTTTTGAGAGGCACTTCTGGTGTGAATAAAATATAAATACTGGAGAATAATAGGGAGTGTCAGGTAGAGAAAACAGATTTAAGGGGATTTCTTACTATCCCAGGTTTTTTTTTCGGGAGAGGAGCTCACAAGATACACTTTGGTTAATAAAATTCAAGAAGTGAGCAAGTATGTATTGTGCAGAAGATTGTGAGTACACGAAGAGCCGACGTTCACTGCACGCTATCATCGCAACCACAAGTACTTGAATTTACCACACACAATTTGGCTGAAGGGAAGCCCGGTACGGAAGTGACCTGTGATACGCACTGAGACAGCGGGACATTCATAATTTATTTGCTTCCCGTTATTTTTCTCTGGCATCTTCGTACACAGTTGGATTTGGTACGACGGTTCTGTGACTTTGTGAGTGGGAACCCTTTTTCGAAATATAAAATGGCAAATTCAGCACACTTGGTTCGGCGGCAGAGCTCTCGAGAACTCCGGCCGCAGAAGTCCTACGATAGGATGGAACTTCGGGAGTTACATGGAAGACTCCTTAGCAATGACGCGACGGCTGCCAACTCTGTCAATTACGGTTCTCTAAACCCAGGCTTCTCTGATGAATCTACGACGTTGGTTAGCCTATCTTTCTCTCACTCTCTTTCGTTTCAACTATTACTCCCTTTTGAACTTTTCCACTCAGAAACTTTCCCTTTTCCGGCGGCAAGAGAAGCCTTGGAAATTCAATTTCCCCGCGTTTACATCCGCTACGATTTCGGAGGGCGGGGTGTGTTTGCGGGAGCAATTTCCCCGTAACAACTGATACGCGGACGGTTGCATGAAGAGTGTTTTTTTGTTAAAATGAGATCCTCGTCCAATTTTCTACCAATCTTGTGTAATCCATCCGTCAGTATTACAATTTATCCGGATAAGTACCTAGGCAAACATGAGCATAGATGCTAACGTCAACGTAGCTCGAAGATATGGAGCCAAATGTAAACAACTTGCCGGTCACACTTATCTCACAATAACCCATTATGCATTTCCAGTGCCGGTGTCAGCAATTACAGGCTAAACTGTCGCTCACATGTGCACCCGGGCCAAAGTAGTTCCCACGGCTAATTCACTAAGCCATGAATAGGATGACTGCTGCACGCCCTGTACAGACGCATGAGAGGATTTTAGATTCATGAAATATTGATGTTTCAATGTAGGGTAGGATCAATTTGATATGGGAGGCATACATATATACCCACGACACGAGAATAACTTCAAACTTCACTATCATAAGCGAAATTGGGAAAAACGAGTTACGCCCACAGTTAAGAGGTTAGACTCACAGAATTTTAATACACATTCCCACCCTACTGCGAGCATAAAACAACCTGAAAAAATCTAAATGATTTTCAAACAAAATACACCAATCTTCATGTATTACTGTATATATTCTAGTGTCAAGCTCACATGGGCTTTTATCGTTTGCCCACCAACACGCTACTGTGAACATTCAAAAGCCCTAGGACGTCTTACGCGTGTTCAAATAAAATACACCGATTTCCTCTTATCACTACGCAGTCTATGGTTCAGGTCTGGGGTTTGATTAGCTCATGAGATTATTAATTTCATAAAAGATATTCTACCATTGAGTGGGGCAACATTGTTTGAAACTAGTGAAGGTTTTATTTCTTATTTCCGGACGGATGCAAGCACGAGGATGAGGAGCTGTTGACCTCCCTCAGGCACCTTTTACAAACCTCTGGTCCAATATCGCTTATCAATGTACTTATTGCTACATACAGCTATAATATTTGCAGGCGGCCGCCTCAGGTTATTTTACTTAGTGCTATAATGGATTAGGTTTAGAATAGAACGCAGATGAAAGAATCGCATGCGATGAGAATATAGTTCGTCTGGATCTTCCATGTAGGCAAAGTCATCAGTTCTAACATTATATTTTGTTTGGGTATCCAGTGATCAAAGCATTTCTTTGGAAACTCAACTGACACATCTGCATACTTCCAATGCCCAAAGCTGGCGTTACAATTTTACGATGAAAGATTCTGCGAATTCCCATATAACGCTGCTCATCAGCCCTCTAACGAGCATTCATCTTGAAAATTTTGTTCAGTCCAATTTTTATTCAGTGCAAAAGATTAAATTGAAGGATACAGAGTTCAGTTAACACAGTCTATGGCGTATACAGTAGGTAGTTCAGCTCAGGTTGAAAAGTCACAACATCATCTTGTGGTTCACTTTAGCGGTTGGTGGTTCTACATAGTTAGAGCTGGGGTAAACGGGAATCATCCATTATCCATTTACTACTGGGTTATGGGTATTCCCGTCCCGCGACCCATCTTTAATGGGCATTTTGTAATGGTGATCTCGAAAAATTGTAATATAAGGGTCAATGGGTGGTTGTAAATACAATCATTACTTTCAGCTACAAACCAATATTTATAGAACTTTGTGCGGTCATTGCACTGTCACATTTTACAGAAATTGAAGTCTTACCATCGGTCCATTGAATAAGGCACTTGCATCACAACTTTAAGGTACCATTAAGATACTACTGTAAACAGTTCGGGCCGATGAGTGAGTTAAGGTAACGTCTGGAAAAGATGTCACCTAGAATATTTAGTTCATTACACCCATCCCTACTCAACCTTGTAATTATAATGGGATGATCCCCACCAATAAATGTTAGGGATGAGTTCAAAATCCCAGCTGAAATTTAATTTTGTAAACTTAGCATAAGGCAGACGGAAGTTGTTTAGGGGAGATTTAAATATAGGCCAGTTTTTATTCGTAAGTTTGATTCAGTAACCCAACAATTCAAGCTCGATTTTGAAACTGACCAGAAGAGTGTATCTTCCCCAGTTCCATTACATTACAATGAAATTCAAATAATTCCCATGATTTAAGGGAATTCTCGAGGACTTTTGTGAAGCAAATATTAGTGACAGGTGTTTAATTTAGAACAGATACAGCTGCTAAAGCTAGATTATAGCGATATTAAGTAATGAAGAAGTCGGTAAGATGAATGATGGAAAAGTAGCAGCGGGCTGTGACGAAGTTTGATAGTACAGTGCTGAGGAGCATTATTACATTTATTTGGGTTCTGCGGAGGTGGAAAAATTTGTAAATTCACGGTTTGATTTTTTTACCCATCCAGTGAGTCCCAGAGGTAGTATTATTAAAATTCGACCATGAATTCGGGCATTGGGGCATAGTTTCTGCTTCTAAACATGAGGAGTTACTGTTTCCACTAGCTTCACATAACAGAGTTATACGTGGTTCAAGATTACTATATGAAATAGCGGATTAATATTCTGAAGATTTGACACCCATTTAGAATCTCAAAGTTTGACTACGGTCATGCGGAAAATCTAAATAGCTCAACATGAGATGTGAGATGCCGACTGGGAACCGACTGGCTTGTAGACCTGAAAGTAGCTGAGGAACCTCGGAAACTAGTGTTTACGCGGAGTCAGTCCAAGCTTCGCTTCGCAGAAATATACTGAAAGAGTAAAAATGCTGTAACAATAACTTCTTGAAATTTATGCCGAGAAACTAATTTGATGCGGGGGAGTAGGCAATAAAAAGTGAAACCTATTGAGCGACAATGTTGCAAAGTTTTGACGGATAGACTCTTAGTAGTTTTTTTAGCGATATATTTTTGAAAATAATAATTAAAAATAATAGAAGTAGCAAATAAAGATAAATGCTTTCATTTTTAACTCAGGTTTTGGTATATAGTAACTGAGGAAGCTATCCAATACAATTCCCTCCACTGCAACAAAGCCCTGTAGATTCACCTGTTACTGTCATATGAACTTTCAGCAAAAGCCCTATAAATTCTAACTACAGTAGTCATGGTATGGTTATTATCCCTGTTGTAGTACACTAACCCTGCTGACGCACGAGATTCCATCAGATTGGATTCTCAGTTGCATGACTAGCGCCTTCCCAAAGCCTGAGTTAATCTTTAAAGCATCATAGAACGACCTACCATTCCGCCCACTCACGCACAGGTCTGAATGTTTTCTGGGTTCTAGCGCGGGAGACGTTGATACTAAAGCTCTGCTACTTGATTTAACATAAACTACTCAATTGATTTGACTGGAATGCATAATCTCCTAGACCAGTGGGCCAATCTATTTGGAGGGATGCCAAAGGAAATCCTAAACCCTCAGCTTACCATTAAAATCATTCCTGCAGACTTAGCCGTTCAGATTCTACAGAAATTAATCAGCAGCAACAAATGTGATACACTGTTTTGCGTCACCCTGTATCACAACTTTCAAAAAACATTGTGTGTGCATCTAAGCTTAGTAAAATTAATGGAAAAATATTATTTTAATTCAATTATTTCCTAGTGCAGGGTAAATATATAAGGTCAAGAAGCTTGAGCCAAAGTTCATCCCAACAGCTTAGTGCCTCACCACACAGATTGGATGAGGGAAAGGTTGAAAACCATACATTTGTAAGCCCCCGCAGAGAGAGGGTAGCAATTCTGCTACTATAAGTGTGCGCTCTGTGCCATTATCCGTCTAGGATCTAGAATCAGCTGAAGTGCGTTAACTTTGATGAGATTCAACTCCGCCCACCGCCATATCAAGCTAATGTTCACCTGTCGTCAAACGGTGCAGTGGTACGACGATGCTGATTCTGAAGTGAAGGGGACAGACTTGCATCTCATCACAGTTCGCTCAATTCACTGGTTTCGACTCACAGGAACTGCACAGGGAAGGACTTCATCTTTATTGATTTCGATAAGCATTCAGCACGAGGAGGCGACATGAAATTCAAGTATAAGTTTAGTTGCAATCACAGATCACAGAGTGTGGCGATGTTTGCCGGGGCAGTGTAAGTGGAAAGCAGTGTGCTGCACTTCGTTGTCTCCGCTTGGTTAGTCAGAAACATGTGCTGCCCCCGTCATTGCAGTCGACTCTGCATGGCTTCTGTGGCAGCTTGATTTTCAAAGGGAGAGAAAACAAGAAGGATTACTGCGGAGGCTTTGAATGTCTCAGGTCATTTCCATGAAGGATTGTGGAGAAAATGGAGTTGGGGCTTGTACATATGTACATGGAAACAGTTAACTTGCTCAACTCTTGCTTTTGTGTTGCTCACATCAGGATAAGGATCTGGAGTCGGAGGGAGCTGGGAAAAGTGTGAAGAAGAAAGCTGGGAAGGAGGGTAAAGGAACCACAAGTGGGAGTAAGAAATTGGAAGTAGATCGTGAGGGTGGTGACGATGCAGTATTTACAGATGGTGATGAAGAGCGGGACTCATGGGACAGTAAATTAACCTTCCTCCTCGCCACCATCGGTTATGCCGTCGGTCTGGGCAATGTTTGGCGATTCCCATACCTTGCTCAGAAAAAGTAAGCGATTTCCATAAATATTTATGATGGGCTCATGGAATTACTTCCTTTGAGGTCTCCTATCCATCACACTCTACTGTTTACTACTCTGCTACTATTTCAGTTCAAGTTCATAGCGTTCCCCCCTCGTTAATTTGCTTCCGAAGCATATGGACTTGCTTGGGCTTGCTTTGGTACCACGTGTTCGTATTCTGTCCGTACAAACGGTTCTAGGATAACTGAGCCGATGGGGACTGATACAGGACTTTTGTGAGAGGGGCAATCGATACATAGGCAATAGTTGCAGTGGACAACTGGTACGGTCCCTTTAGATGTGGCGGTCAATTGAGAGTTACTTTAAGAGGTTTCGACCTGAGTGACACGAGTACTCTCAAATTTTGGAAACTAATACTACTACTGGTACCAAAAGATTCCTCTTGACGAGTACTTTCAGAATGTAGCAATGGTGCCTTATGGAAAACCCCATGTTAAATTCGCCATGGTTCATTTTCACGAAATTCTGACTTTTGATATTTTTTTGTAATTTTTGCACGTAAGCGGTCAAATATATATGTCCGCCTTCAAAATTTTCATTCCGGAATCTACTATTTGCAAAGTAATTAAAATTTAAAATTTCGTGAAAATGAACCCTGGCGAATTTAATATGGGATTTCCCATAAGGATTTTCATGCTCCCAAGGGTCCCTTTGGTATTTTTCAAAAGCTCAAAACTGGTCACTTTTTCCAAAATTCTAGCAAAACCGTGAAATAACTACTTTTTATTATTATGGTATTCTAAGATGAGTACAAGCCTAGGTTTGGGATCTTCAAGTTTTACACTCGAATTTATGTCAGTATTTTACCACTGAAAAAGCCGAATTCGCTGACTTGAAATTTTTGTTTCGAGATTGCTCCGGGACTGCTGAACCGATTTTAATAATTTTATTTCAAATGAAAGGCTATTAAATTTTCCGGGATGGGAAATGATATTTTTGCAAAATTCGAAAAAATGGCGGAGATATGACGATTTCAAAATTTTAGGATGAAATTTCGACAAGAAATTTTTCGAAAATCATAAAAACTAACAAAGCAATTTTTCGAAAATTTAATTACCTTTCAAACAAAACAACTTTTTGAAAATCGGTTCAGAATTGTCCCAGAAAAAAAACAGCAAAAAAATTTCATATTTTACCGTATATCTCTGGTACCAGTGGTCACTAGGCGGCGCCATTGCCATATTCTGAAAGTACTCATCGAGAGGAATGTTTTGGTACCAAAGTTTCCAAAATTTGAGAGTACTCGTGTCACTCTGGTCGAAACCTTTTGAAGTTAATCCGACACGAATTTAATTGATAAATTACTGGTAGAGCCGACGAGCATTTGACACAGCATGATACTGATACAGTGCCAATTGATAAACATCCTACTGAGACAGTAGGATGTTGATACTGGCGAGAAAACCCCACGGCCTGTTTATGGGATACTAGAACGGCATGTACATGATAGTTTTCAAAACTGTCTGATGCATAGGAAAGCGCCGAACTTTCTTGCGCATGATACGGTTTAGTCCCGAAAAAAATAAATTTAAACTTAGTGATTTTCGGGAAATTTAAAATGGAAATTTTCTTATGGGATTTAACATGGGCATATTCTACCTTTCCAATGGTTCCTTTACACAATTTCAAGAAAATCATGACACGTGTTGTTGTCTCGTGCAAAATAACACAACTGTGGAAAATACTAAAAATTGCATAGAAATTGTATAAACAAAGCAATTTTACCTCCTTTGGGGAATACATGCTAGGGAGTTTGTGCTTGGCAGCGTAAATCCACAAGCGTGTTATTTAGATAAGATTATGAGCGTAGACAAGATTATGTCGCAGTGTGCGAGACAACAGCACGTGTCATGATTTTCTTTAAATTTTGTAAAGGGGGACCATTGGAAAAAAATCCCATGTTAAACCTCATAAGAAAATTTCCATTTTGGATTTCGCGAAAACCACTTTAAATTTATTTCTTTCGTGACTAAACTGCACTATGTGCAGTAAAGTTTGGTGTTTTCTGGTGTTTCAGACAGTTCTGAAAACAATGGTGTACATGCCGTCCTAGTATCCCGTAAATAGGCCTTGGGCGTTTCTCGGGAGATATGAGAAGTACATATATATAACGATGAAAACTTTTCTCCTACGATATATGCCTTTTCTCCTCCCGAGCTTTGAAGCTTCTATGATAGTTAAAAATGTACCAAGAACCACAAACTGCGCGGAGGGATTTCACAATGCGTTCCCGAGTTAAATGTCTCATGTCTCACCCTCCGATGTCGAAATTTGTGCGGTACATTTACATCAAGCAACATCTTTCTAGACTAAATATTAAGGCTTTGCTTGTTCCCAGCTTCTAGAATCCTCCTAATTCGATTTACAATATTATAGATAAAAATCGCTCTCCGCTTTTTCCGTATGCGTATGGTGGTTTCCGTATGCTTATTTCCGGACATTCCTCCACATTGCATTGTATCTAAAGGCAACGTATCAGTTATCCTTTGGATCAGCTGACAGTGTATTTCTAGTTGTGCCTATTGGCTCAAAATTCCGTATACCCGATCAAACGTGACGAACACATCGTAGTGATGATGATGACCATAATTGTAAACTATTTCCTTTTCTTTGATGAACAGTGGTGGGGGTGCTTTTCTTATCCCCTACTTCATCATGCTGATGATCGAAGGGATGCCCATATTTTTTCTCGAGCTGGCCATTGGGCAGAGATTGAGGAAAGGGGCGACTGGAGTCTGGACACAGGTTTCACCGTACTTGGCGGGAGTTGGGATCGCTTCTGCTGTAGTTTCCTTCAATGTGGCTCTCTACTACAACACCATAATCTCCTGGGTCCTGCTGTACTTTGTTAAGGTAAAGCAGCTTGAATGATTCTTAGACCATGCTCCGTGGATAGAATCCACAACAATGTGGCATTAGTATTTCGCAATATCATTTGAGCCTCTCCGAACGAACATGTATGTCATCGAAAATAAAGATTGATTTACCCATCGTCACTTTCCACTGTACTTCTGATGAGGGGAAAATCGGATGGATGCCAGAACGAAATGACAGAATTCTCAAGCTGTAATACAGCATGGCAGGGAACGGCTCAGTGGGCCATTCATCATCCAGTGCCCATAGTATTCGTAAATTGCTTCCCAATCTCTCTCTATTCTTCTATCCACAGAGTTTCCAAGATCCTCTCCCCTGGTCCTCGTGTCCCCCGTCGGGAAATGGAACAGATCATGAGTGCTACGTAAGTACAGTCGGGCAGCTTATCTCTGGGTGGCGATGCAAGTGGGCGGATCAAACTGCTCCATCCTAAGCCCATTATGTACCTACCCCCGGGCTATATAAGTGGGAAATATATTGGAATATGGGAACAGGTGTAACATGCGCAATTTTCTTGGTTTCTGTAGATTAGTAGCCCGACGCAATACTTTTGGTATAGGAAGACCCTGGATATCTCTCCGAATATCAACGAACCAGAGAGCGTTAACCTTCAGATTGTAGGGTCCCTTACTGCCGGCTGGATCCTAGTCTACCTTTGCCTTGCCAAAGGCATTGCTTCTTCTCCAAAGGTATCCGAAATTCGTTTTCATCTCCGTCCTTTCGGTTGATTTCCTTCCCACCGCAGTGACATGATCTTCCCTCCCCCTTGCAGTGCGGGAGGGGAGGAATGAGATCCACTTAAACCATATACTTGTAGGAGGACCTTAATTGAAGTGGTAAAGTATTGAAGAGGGTACGAGTGGATGTGAGAGAAGGGTTCTCTGAACATGAAATGATTTCATTCCAGATTGTTTACGTAACGGCAATATTCCCCTATGTCGTCCTAGTCCTCTTCTTCTGTCGCGGCGTCACACTGCCTGGCTGGTCCGATGGAATTGCTCACCTTTTTACCCCTAAGGTAAGGGTTTATACGTCTATTGTTTGTTTATACGACATGCTCACCGCATGCGCATGCGGAACCGTAAGGTAGCCGATTTTTACCGCCTTGATTCGAAAAGCACAGTCCTGCTCGAAAGATTTGGTTCTCTGATATTATCCAATGTGGAACGACAGGGTTCAAGGTGAGCCGTGTAACGTACATCTTATGTTGATGTGAGTGCCCTTCACTCCAGAGCTGGCGCATGCTGAATCAGTGGATGCTACTATGGTATATAGTGCTGTGCTATCATCTTTGGTAACAGGTAATTCCATAGGAAACCGTGTTTGGTGCTATGAAAATGCGGACTGCGGATGATCTTCACGAAGGTGGCACTAAGATCTCTCGAGTAGACTTCAAATTATTTCAGGATTCGTGGAAACAGTTTCTATAGGGACCACTATGTGTGTAGGCATAAATTGTATACGTACAATGATAAGTTCACACTTTATGCTGTTGGAACTGATGTGGAAGTTGTCAAGGGAGAGACTGGCAGTTGCCCTTTAGAGCGCACTGATGTAGACGGTCTGAGTAGCCGACATTCTCCCTCACCTCACTCCACTTAACTTTCCGGAGTTGCCGGCTCAGTATGGGGAGACTTCCCATACTCAAGTCCATATCCAAGTCCGGATGGGTAAGGTAGGAGGGGAGCCGAACAAATTTAATAAAGTGAACTCAGAGTCAGCTTTAACGAGGCTAACTGGCCAAGATTTTCAGGTCCCATTAGCTGAAGCGGTAGGTGTAGGGGCTTGATGGATCCAAGCTAATAAGTATGGCGTAAATAATTGATAAATGGCCCGCGCGTAAACACTCCATATCAGCTCCATTTTCCTTCGTACTCTACCAGACGAGAAGCCTGCCAGGCACCATTTTGCACCAGCAAGGTATAATTCTACTTATAGTAAAGGAAACCGCCTGAAATCCACGTGGAACCACGGAGTGGAAATGTAGCGGTTGCCAAGGAAACCAAGTGGAATAAAAAACGGCAATTTACAGCTTGTAATATTCCGAATGGTTGTAAAAGAGCCGTGTGAAAGATGATGATGACAGCGGGAAATGGGAATGGGAGTTGTTCCCTGGATTTGGTTGAAGTAATGGTGTAGCATAATTGCTATCATGAGTATTTATTCCTTTTTTACACAGTGGGAAAAGCTTCAAGATCCCGTAGTCTGGCTGGAAGCCGGTACTCAGATTTTCTTCTCGCTCGGTTTGGGATTTGGCGGTCTCATCGCCTTTGCCTCGTACAATCCAGTGAACAACAATTGTTGCCGCGATGCAATCACCGTCTCACTCACAAATTGCATGACCTCTCTCTTTGCCGGCCTCGTCATTTTCTCTGTCATCGGTAAGTTTCTCGGGAGGAAATGAGTATTTATTCTTCCAACTCCCTCCTGGCTTTACGTATGTCTTAAGTGAAAGGGGAAGAAGCAATCTCAGCTTTGCGAGGAGGTTGCTCCCTTGGGGCTCTCATCCTCCCCTGTCTTACATGGAAGTGGACTTTTAGACCCCGCTTTAGATGTCTTATATAGGTTCCACCCTCATTGTTTGTGAAAAGTTGTAATATCTTGATATGGCTCTGAAAACGGGGCCTATGTGGAAGCCATGGTTGCTCTTTGAGCTTCCTCTATAAGAGTTTGGGCTCACTCACAGGGTGAGGGATTGTAACGAAGTAAATCCTAATTCACGAGGTTACCCTTCAGAATAGATAGTTTGGTGCGGTTGCAAGCTGGAAGCCTTAGGCTACAAGATGTGGTTACATGAACTGCAAAGGAAAGTTTTAATGACAGCCCGGAACTGCTGTTGTGGCTGGGGGAAAACTTGAGCACAAAGCACAAAGGACCGTCGCCTGACATAGCAAGCTTTATTAATGGTAGTTGAGGCCTACGTGCGGGTTTGAACTGACTGGGAGTTCTCGGTTACCGTCGAGGTTGTAGCAATTTCAGCTGTTCTGTATGGAAACAGATCCCGGCATCAACGAGGGTTGAGTTCTAAGTTCGAGTGATGGGTGTGTACGCTATAAAGGGAAAAGACCATAATTTTCTCACCATGCATGTAACTCCCTTGAAAATATCAAATTTAGCTCCATCAACTCACAGGATGGTCCTTAAGTATTGCCACATATATTTGTACAACGCTAACGACCAAACTCAATACTTAAACACAAATTTGGCGGAAAATTAAATGGTATGTAGGCTCCAAGCAGGATAAGTGCTACATTCTACCAACTAACAACTTTACATATGAGTCGAAACCGGTGATTGGTGAAGCAACTAAGAATTTTCGCTGTACTTTCGTCTTCAATCTTTCAACGCCCTTCACTTGCCAAACTTGCTTGTTTTTGTGGATTTGCAAAATGTGTATCCCAGTTCCTCTACCTCTAATTGAAATTCTGACGACTCCTAATTAATTTGTTGAACAAAAATGTCAGGGCTTGTACAAAATGTCGTCAATTTGTAGTATAAACCGGCTGTTGTAGTTTGTAACAGAACTGGGATTGCGGCTAGAGAATTGTGTGGATTGATGTCTGACTCGTTTACCTCACCACAAACCAATTTAGCGCTTCTCGAACCGTGAAATTAAAAACTGCGTCCATACAGTGCTGGCTCTAAGTACTTATTGAAGTAATCTAGGCACCTCCGAAGCCAGATCTTCGAAAGTTTCTTGGTGCTACTACTGTAACAGAGATAAAATGATACTGCGGAGCGCATGGTCCACCCTACATATTATTTTGTTATTCAAACATACGCCAACGATTTATTGATGTTTGTCCACCCAAAATATTGACTACTGACTGCTACAAATTTTCTCCACCCGCGTAAGAGGTGCAGTAATGTTTCTGAAATTCTTTAAACAGGTTTCAAGGCACATCTAATCCACGATGAATGCTTGAGGGAACAGGACCTCCTACAGATGATACTCAATTCGTCTATCGGCGGGAAAGTCTTGCCGCCAGAAGGAACGCTCATCTCCTTCACCGCTCCCAACGGCACATTCCTCCAAGTTCCCATGCCCGCAAACCACACATGCAACTTACAAGACGAGCTGGACCGGGTGTGGCTTAATTTTTTTTACTATAATTTTTATCAATTATGTCTGCAAGAGAAAGCTTGTGGGAACTATATATAAGCCTTCCTGCTCCGTACTTGGTCCGAGTTATATTGTGTACATTGGTGGTCCAGAAGCTCAACCATCTGCCATTTACATGAATCCGCTACATACACTCATGAGGAAACTATATTTACTTGTCTCTTTACAGTCCGCATCAGGCCCGGGTCTGGCCTTCATCATTTTCACTGAAGCTATCAATCAATTCAAATTCGCCCCCTTCTGGTCAATCCTCTTCTTCTCCATGCTCTTCACCCTTGGCATTGACTCTCAGTTCGGGACCCTGGAAGGGGTTGTCACGTCAATCGTCGACATGAAGTTGTTCCCCAATTTAAGGAAGGAGATTCTGACGGGTAATGCCTCTTTTTTTGTCTGAAACTTTTCTCTCTAACCTTCATGAAAGGGTTCCAAAGCTCTTGCCCTTGTGTACCTATCATGGTGGATGCTCCGTCGGTGTGAGTTATGAGTCGAGTGGAGGGGCGTGGGAGTCACCGACCGATTGCGTATTCAGCGTCCGTCCCGTTCGGGCCTATATAGTTGTCCTGTCCTTATATATGGAGGAATCAACTCTGCTTGTTGGTTTTGAGGCCAGGAAGGCTATGTGAAGGAGAATGGACGGGTGGAATAGATAGTGTGGGCAAGACATGAAGAATATACACATGAGATGGAATTTCTATCCGTGGTGCCACTCAGGCGCGGGTACAGGAGGGGGCTACTTTCAGACTACTTTGACTACTACGCTCTGACTCAACTCGAGTAAAACTCAGAAATTTTGGTTTGGAGTTCCCAATGTCTCAGACTGTCAAAATAGGTATTTGATTTTACATACTTGTTACAAACGTCCTCCCGGTTTTGTCAACGGTAGTTTTTGGTAAAGCAATAACCTACATGCAGTAATAAATATCGCAACCTTCTGAAATCCATAATTTAGCAATTTTCAGAAATCTTTTCTGGGGGGCTCTATTACCCGCAAGCCTCAACTCTTATATCTTAAGGTTTTCTATCAGTTCAGGTAGATATTTCCAAATTCAATTTTCAAATTCAATACATTGTACTTTCTAAGCTTCCATTGGGAGCGCAGGTTTGGAAACCTCCCACGAGGAGATAAAATCAGGTGTGTGAGTCAGTCTCGGTCAAGCCTCTCTTTCTAAGATTTCTGCGTCCGTGGCTGTAACTGCTACTACCATGCTGAAGGAATGCATAACAATACATTCTCATTGCGGGATATGGCAGTGAATCTTTATAGCCCATCGTCGGATCCGCCGATCAATATTCCTGCCCCTAACTCCAAACTTCCCCATACGCACACGTTCGGAAAGGTTTGTTCTAGGATGCATTTATATTCGTGCTACTCCCGTAACTTTCTCCATTGCTCTTAATACGGGACTTAAGCTAGCTATGGATATCCAGTCAGTCGATCTTTCCGCACCAGCAAAGCCTTCTGTAGGCTCTAATAATGTCCGGTAAAAGATGATTCCTGTACATGTTGCCTCCGCATAAACGCACTGGACGAATAATTCCTTGTGCAAGTACTTCGAATGTATCACTTTCCACGGGAATAAGTTTACTATATATATATTTGCGAGATTTTTAATGCTACGTACGTCTGAATGTGGAAACGTAAATAGGAAGGGTTTGTGAAGAGTATAGCTCCATCATATCCATTTCCACTCCTCTGAGGGGATTGCAGTTCCTCTTTATATGACGTCTAGATTTATGATACTCGGATGTGCACCAGGGATGGGAGACATTGTATACAGTATATATATGAGAACCATGTCGCTCGCGAGATGACAAAATGCTCTTGACGTTGGAGAAATAATTTGTGCGTGGAAATAATAGCCCGAGGGAGAAAATTTTTTACGAATCTCGGCCCCGGGTCAATAACTTGATGACGGGAGCGAGAGACTTTTCTGATTGTTTTTGTTCAACCTCATCGGTAATCTATAGCTATCGCCAACCACCTCCTAGGCAATCGAGGTGGCTTTTGTAGTAGAAAGTTAATTAGGATTTCCTTGTAGATTCAATCTCAAGAATATCATTCATGCAGCACTCATGCCAAGAGATTCCACCTTAGAGACATCAGTTTAGCAGAAGCCACTACAGGCTAGCTCGTAGCGTACAAGGAATTAATATTTTAGGATGCTAGCCAATTCCAAGGGTCCCCCTGTGGGAAAATTCAAGGAAATCATGAAATGAATGTCACTAATATTTTGTTCAACCAATGACAATGGCTTACCAAGTGTGACGGATTCTAGCCGCGGAACGAGAAAGCTACTGCATGTTTAATGAGTAGAGGGATTTGACTTTTAACAAATGCGTGCTTTTTGCTGAAGTAATATATATTGAATGGGGGTAGCGGGTACTGACGTCCGGCTTCCACCGCAATAATCCGCGGAAAATATATACGAGTAATGCCGGAGTTGTGGTTTGTGGTGTGGAGAGACAAATGCCCGTGCTTTTCTTTTCCCGACATGCTAATGGAATCAAATTAATTTTTACCATGGACTCCTCATTGTATACCCTGGGTTCACTTGCAGATCATGCTAAATAGATAAATATGCACATGTAGCTGATACCAGTTGCTTCAATTCAGTCATTCACTGCGGTGTAAGCCAGGTACATTTGTAGTTATGTTTGGAATAAACTGCCTGTAGAGACAGGTGGCAGATGTCGAATGTCGAATAGTCCGGAGTGGT
This sequence comes from Pseudobourletiella spinata, assembly GCA_009870155.1. NCBI lineage: Eukaryota > Metazoa > Arthropoda > Collembola > Symphypleona > Bourletiellidae > Pseudobourletiella > Pseudobourletiella spinata. The sequence goes on along the minus strand of WJFA01000035.1, from coordinate 45,813 downwards.
TCAATCAAAAGTGGCTTCTCGCGTTGCCAAGACAACTTAGTACCTACGGTAAGCGCCTTTCAGTCTCCCATTCAGTTGTTGGGAGAGGGAAGACTGACTCTTGTAGGTGGATCGATGATGATAAGATAGCATGACTGATGTGAGTGTTTTCATATAAGGGGGTGCATGTTTGGACACGGATGTTTGTGTCTAGGTTGGAGAACGCATGTGTGTTTGGATACGCGTGTATGTGGCTGTGTTTTACCACATGTATGTACAATGTGTCCATGGTTTTGGATGTGTGTTGTGGCTCATGTATGTGCATACGTGAGTGTGGGTTTGGGTGTGTCTGTGTATTTTGCAACATATGTGCGTGTAAGTGTGTTGGAGTGTGTGTGCCTCTACATGTGTAGCCACAAGTATGTGTATAGTTGTTTGAGTGTGTGTTTAATTAGTAGTACTATTAACATGAGTGGCTGAGCATGAGTGCTTTTACTTAGCGCTCGGCTACTGGTAGTATCCATATTTTGATAGAAAATGAAAGCAAATTAACCCCGCTTGATGGGATCAGTCATTATTTGTGTGGAGCAGTAGCGCTGTTGTCCTCCTTCACTCAGTCAGTCTACTCTACTCGTGTGAGTGGGACGTTCTTTCGGACTGCCATCCACAATCCAGATACATGTAATCGCTATTGGAGGCTCCTCCGCTGTGTGATCGTATACAGTGACACGATCGTCACTGGTGCGTGTTTTTCCATGTCAGTGTCCGGGTGTCGTTTATATATAGCGCGTGTCAGTACTTCCGCATAGTTGCGGTGGAATTTGTACCTCAGCCTTACTATAGCGACTCGCTTGATCCAAGTCAGTGACTGAACGATGAGTGATATACACCAGTTTTAGTGACCCTTGAATTTATCCATAGGGTCGACAGGTTATGCAATTTTATGACGGTCGGGTCATGGAAGGTCCCATTATCTGATGACGCAAACTTTTAATCATAAAAGTAGATTGCCCTTTGTAGCAACCCGCGAACAAGCTATAACTTGCGCCTCTCTGTCAACCCATTTGGCCTGCGGATGGATTTGAAGCTTCCGTTTACGCCAATGTTAAAAGACCCTAATTTTTTTTTGCGGTTTCTATTTCTGAACTGACGATTTCGGCGATATTCTAGGAGATGTATTAAAGATCAGCTTAAATTTGAGCAATCGTTGGCGGTCCAAGCTTGAGCGGTATCGATTTTATTCATGAAACAAATCGAGGGCATAACCCATGGACTCGCAGAATGTGAATGAAAAAGTCATCTGACCACAGCTCGGAGAGAGTAGAGCGCTGGCTGGTCCATTTTCCTGAACGGAAATTAAAGCGATCATGGAGGACCTGTAGGAAGGGAAATGTTGCCGGATAAAATCTAGAAGTAGTTTACAACTTTTTACATACTTGGTTGAATATGAACAGCCTCAGGTCCCTAGAAGCAAAATGTTCTCACATAGCTAAAAATAATCGGCAAAAATTTAAGCTCTCGTCAAACTATTTGAGGGTTTGTGCTAATGCGGAGGAATCACTCATTTCCGCTGGGTTGGAGAAGAGGCGTTAAATGCAATCGGGACTGTCACCCTGTTGAGCCATAGGTTTTGAAAACGTGAGCTTTGGCTGGAGCTGGATTACAAGGGTGATGGATGCTGTCAAATTTACTCTCATTTTCACACAATGCCTAAAATGTATAAAGATCGGAAAGAGGGAAAGAGTGCTGTGAGGCATGTCTTTTCACTAAATTTCATCTCATTCCACGGGACCTATTTGCATGCATTTGAAGTGATGACTTCCTCTCCAGTCGTCACAGTCACAGTCAACATCCTGTAGCACAGCTCCCGCGCGGTTTCAAATTCAAATTCCGACCTTGAGGATTTGTAGTCCACAATATATACGAGCGTATTAGGGCTAGGAAGGATTTTACCAGCCCATTTATTTGGTCGCCAGTGCCTGCGGGACATATAGATCTGTTTGCATATGAGGGGCCGGGAGTTGTGATGATGTAACATGAGTGTGATGAGGATTGAAATTCGGTGAATGTGAATATATTATGATGATTTATTGCTAAAATGGAGCGCAGCCATGTTTGAGTAACTGAATTTGGTTTTCAGGAATCCTCTGCTCTATCTGCTGTGTCCTGTCCATGATGTTTGCCCACGGAGCTGGGAACTACATATTCGTCCTTTTTGACAGCTTTAGTGGGAACGTTCCACTGCTCATTATCGCATTCTGTGAATGCTGCGGGGTGGCATACCTCTATGGACTGAGCAGGTGAATCCTGAGGACACGCAATTGAATTACTTATTCCGGCCAACTTGGGTGAGGCCTCTATTAATGACTTTGCTAATCAATGCCTTCCTACTCCCAGATTTGCGGAGGACATTCAGCTGATGACGGGGAAGCGACCGCATCTCTACTGGCTTATCTGCTGGAAATACATAAGTCCGGTGGCAATGATTATCATCCTGGTGGCAAGCTGGGTGAAGATATTTACTGAAGGGAGTACATATCCTCGGTGGGACAAGAACTTGGGGGAGTCCATCGACACGGAGTGGCCAACGTGGGCCCTGTTCGTCGCCGTTTTCCTAGTGCTCGTCTCAACACTCTGGATTCCCGGCGTGGCTCTGGCTAGGTGAGTGAGCCCCAAGAAGAAGTGAACGCGTGCGAAAGAAGGGTATTATTCCCCTTTCGCAATGTCTCACAGACTGGATTAGCTATTAGCTCGAAGTAGGTAGTCTTAGCTCTGCAGCCACCGTTGAGGCGAAAAGGTAGACATTTGGTTCTCTCTCAACTTTTTCTTTGATGTGGTGCAAGGAGGAGCTTGTGGTGAGTTGAAGAGCCTTCACGCCAGCTATTAGCCCTTGTAGTCCTCAGGCCTCACATTCATTTTCCGCTCCGCCGTTCAGAATCATCCCTGCTATGTATCATTTAGAGTTCACTCTTATTTGCACGGGAGATTAGGGGAAGAAAGTGAGCGACAAGCTCTGCAATGGGATCCTCCCTGAGGCCACAGGTTTGATGTCCACACTCAAACATTCATTCTGACTCTCAGAGAATCTCCTCGAAGCATTCATTAGGCGGAGTAAGAGCCCACTTTTGTCAGGCGATAAGTGTAACCCATGAAGTGGAGTGCTCTACTTGGGAAGCTATTGCATGACATAGCTTTAGGCAAATCCGGGCCGTATGATGCCCCAGCCTTGTGTACGTTCGGCATTCATGGTGGATATGAGCTTCGCCATTTTTTAGTTGTGGAGTGAAGGCTAAAGGGATGAACCTCAACGTTATTTTCTGTGTTATCATAAGCTGCAACATACAGAGATCTATTCAAAGTCTACGGCTAGGTTCGTTGTAGTAGGAGGAAGGTAATGGATAACAGTTGTGACTACTGGAGTGAAAATACTTTTTTTCTTGTGTGAAATACAGAGCATTGGGTGTGGTGATCTTTCCTAAAGAAGAGCCTGCTTGGTTCCCTGCGGACGACCTTCGCGACTTCCATGGAATCGTAGCTCATGAACCGACAGGTGCGGAGAAGTTCCTGTTCGGTTTTCGAGAAGACGGTACCGAGGGGATCTGCTGCCCGACGAACTATAGGAAAACTGGAGATGATGATGATGATGACGATGACGATCCCTTGAACTAATTCGAAAAGGATGGAAGCTTCTCATAGTGAGAGAGACTCCAAGGTGTTCGTGGAATCTTTTTCACTCACTTAATTTCTGTTCTACCTCGTGCGAGACAGACAGCGAGCTCAGACCGAGCTGTTCGCGGAGTGGAGAGATATGTTATTACGATGAAAAGGCAGGGAATCGGCACTGTGCACCGTCGCCGCCTCGACCTCGGGGGTAGAGGTGTAGTCATTGAATAGAAGGATACTGAGCGTTCAATTTAGGAATCTTCATTGTGATCTTACCTCTGTAATGATGAGAGGGAGAACGTCGATAGTAAAGTTTTAAAAACATCTCCTTAACTTGCTTAGGGTACAGTTAGATTATGGTGAACAATACTTAATGCAGCAACAGTTGCGTCGTGGTGAGTAGAATATTTTAGTCCGCCTAGTCTCCTGTCTCCTCTCCCCGCGCATGTCTATATTGGGAGCTATTACTTCACACTACTGTTTTTCTGTACTTCTACTGCTGACTGAGTTTACTCTCCAGTACGAGTTCCTTCCTGCGTACTTGATTTTTTTTTCTAATCAATCTCATTCTTGGGGAAGTTGCGTGTTCCAGAACATGTGATTATAGTTCGTGTAGAAAGCACTCATGAAAAGATGGTTGGAACTCATCTCACACTTTTCCCGTAGAACCCGAACACTGCAGCCTGGATAAATAATTTAAAGCATAAATCCAAAACTGAGGTTTGAGGTACATTGTTTGGCAATAAGCTCATCTAAAAGTCCGCAGTATACGTCCTGAGCATTAGATTTCAGACAAATCACTCGGCGCTTAAATGTTATCTTCTATGCTAATCTTTTGCTCCTCTAACGGCTACAGCAAATCGCGCAAAATAATTTGAAACAAAGCATTAGAAGCATATATGAGACAAACTATTATACCGCTTTACAGAATGTATTGGTGTGGTCGAAATAATCAGTCACCCGCTGCCTTGTATTGTATCACATATCTCAGGAAAAGTTGACGAATCTGACAGACCTGCTGGCAAACAAATTTCCGAAAATCTCAGCTTTCGAATACTGCTTAAATTGTTGAACAAGGTTGCCATGTTCGGATTCAACGTGGAGAGGAAATGTTACGTGACGTACTGAGGCCCCTGTTGTTCCCATGCAAAGAAACAAACGAGTGTTAATACCCGTATTTAGGTGGAGTCATTGTCCTTCTTTTCATTTCCGCAATGATTTTTGGGATAATTAATGAGCCCTTCCTCTCTTTCTATGCCATGATTAAACGACACGCGATACATGGGGGGCTTTATTTATAAGGAGACCTGCGAAGGCAAATCTGCGCAATGTCGATAAACCGGAACATCACACTAGGAGGATGTTAGATTGAAGTTGCAGGCAACAGGTTCTAAATTTTATTTCAAGTTGAAAATTCTTGGGACTGCGAATTATCGGATAAGTTGCGGATTTGGATATAATCCACGAGGAAATTCCGTCGTATCAGATTGAATGTAAATGGGAAATTGAAAGCAAATCTTTTGATGATTTAGAGAACAAGAGTAGAAGACCTATGGTTTTCGAGCCCATCTAAGCTACTTGGAGGGAGTCGTGTGAAAATTTAAGCGATTGATGTCATCTTGAATAAGTTAAGGGGAGTGAGGGGGGTTTATGGAACCCGTGAATGTAGCTGCCAGTGTAGAACACAGTATGTTGCTAATCGACACACCCCGACATAACAGAGGGTACCTCGTAGCACGAAGTAGTCATGTAGAACAAGTAGTGGGACGTGCAATAGGGATGATAGAATTTAGGAGGTTGATAATCAGCAGAATATTTGTGATAGAGAACCAGGATACAAAAATTGTTATGAGGGGTGGGTGACGCGCGAAAGGCTCGTTCAGACTTTCACTGTAAGGTCTTTGCAGTAAAAGTTGAGTGTTTTTCTGTGAGTGTGAGAGAAGGTGCAGCGGAATAAGGATAGTGCCGTGCATCGAGCACACTGTAGATGGACAGAAACTGATGATAAGCAAAGGTACAATAAACTATTCATATAGATCAATATGATATTGCGATATATTACATGTAATAGAAGAGAGATCTGGGGTAAAGTTACAATTTCATCTTTTGTGCCTTTATTCTTTCCTTCATTTATATTTGTCTCACTCTCAGTTTTACTACTATTGTAAACATTTCTTGATGGAGTACACGCCACTGCTGACCTTGCTTTTACACAGGTGTGGAAAGTGTTCCCCCGCTTAGCCATGCCATCCTGAGCTATCACCACCAGGAGATGTGCGTCTGCGAGTCAATATTCTGGCCCGGACTGATTCCGTATGTGCATAGAGGTGTACATGCCCCAGGGATTTATATTAAATCTTGGTAACGATTGTAATATTCGGATGATGGTGAGCCAACAACAGTGATGATGGCCGTGGTAGGAGCAGCTGCGCTTAATATTTCGCTTCGTAGTCCTCATCCGTTTTGCTTTCCTCCCCCAAATATTCCTGTCCTGTTCAAGCATAATTTCCCCCACAAAGCATACATGGGGAGGATATCCGTATGGTGTTCATTGATTCATGGTTTACGTATTATGTTCTACTTCCACACACCGACATCTACACTAATATTCGGTTCTTATCGTTGAGATTATTATCCGCCGTCACCATGAATTTGTAAACCCTGTAGGTTTAAGGAAGTCTATAAGTTTGGAAGCTAGTGATAAGTGGTTACTTGAGTCTTTATGATTAGCGGTGCAATGTGCCATACAGTCGCCAATGAATATGTATATACGCACTTTTAAGCATAAGGAGATTCAAGGTGAAATATTCGGTAAAATTACATATAGGGTAACGTAAAGTCTATTTATGTGATAGACCGACAATAATTACATCGGTTAGGTTTTCAGTCCGTTCAATTCAATCATTTTCTGTGTGCTTATATGTGACGTATATTTATAAAAATGTATATGTACATCGTGGGTGTCGTCGATTCCTAGTTAGCCGCTTTCCCGGGAGAGGGAAGACTACCAGAGCGCAAAGAAGTGAGAGTTTGGTGATATTATTCACTGTCCGAACTCACCAGCTTGTTGGGAAGTGGTTTGATGACGGCAACGGAGCAATGGTTCTCAACAGAGTATTTGATTTAGATTCACTTTTCACGATTCACCGAATTTTATCTGCGCTTTTTGGGCCCTCAAACTGTGAATCGTGTGTTTTGGGCTCACGAATCATTAAAAGTGATTCTGATTAGTGTTTTGTCGGGTGCCCGAATCGTGAATTTTTTAGCCTTCAATCTTGAATTGTGATTTTGAATTTTGCTTTTTGGAGCCTTGAATCTTGAATTTTTATCTTGAATCGAGAATAATTTTCGCCGAGAGTCATGAATTGTGGATCTGAATCATTTCGAACCTCCAAATGCTCTGGTTCTCAAAGTTTCGCAGGAGCTTAGCCAACTACTGTTTATTCATCCAAAAATTAAGACAGAATGATATTTTCCACAGGAATCAGCTTCTCATTTTCCCTAATTGAACTTTTCGTAGCAAATAATGTCTCTTTGATAAGAGCTGCCCAGTCAATTTCATTGGAGTGGTTGTTGACATGGAAATTTCCGCTGAGGCAGTTCTTCGGCTTCAACTGTGTTTCCCCTCTCAACGAAGCAGAAGACGTGGATGAATGTTGTATATTAAATGTTTATCTCGTTGTTTCGGCGGACGTTGAAATGGAGGGAACCAATAATAGAAAACAGAAATGGTGAAATTTTCATAAATGTTCACCAAATATAGCCAGCTTCTCCTCCTCCAGAGTTTCACTATCTTAGTTATTACATACGTACATACTAGAAGCAAAAGTGTCACATTAGAAATAACCCTGCAAGTTAGCAGTGGGAATTAAACCCGAATTTTCACAAGCCAGCCAGTAGGAGCAGTGAGGCTGAGCTTACTTGGATCCTCTGCTCACAGCCAGAAGCAGGGGAATATCGTAGACAATCCACTACGTTATACTATTTTGTCTGGAAGTATGAATACAATAGAACCTCGTTATTCCGCCCCTCTCGGGACGGGGAAATTTTGACCGTATTGAAGGGATAGCTGAACATGCACTTAGGCCACTGGGGCGGATAATTTATTACCGCAAAGAGTGGCCGTACTAAAGGGGGCCGGATAATGAGGTTCTACTGTACTTGAAGAGAAAGTGTAGAAAAAATCTAAAGAGCTAAAATGGAACCTATGGTAATAGCTATCCAACAACCTTGTTGGTTATTGAGGCTACAACTTAATGCCAGAGTCCGTGCTGCATGCTTCAGGAAACTTGGAGTAATACGTAAGGCAATACGTACATCAGCCCTTTCGGATCTTATTGTTCGGTAAAATTATCATAAAAGCAGCAGCCTGACCACTTCTGTTGTTTTAGTCACTTGATTAGGACTCCTAGGAGACAGTATACATATATAGCGAGTGAGATCCACGTCCAAACAAGGGAATCGGATTCGAAAGTAAAAATGTGGAAAAGATTATTATTTTTAAAGATAATAATGATACACAATAATAATAATACAGAGAGTTAAGTATTACTGGTACCAGTTGTTTCAAGTGAGTGTTCATTCATGGAAAAGAAGCCAGACTCCAGTGAAATGTAGTGCGAGTACAAGAGGACACTCGTAGGAAAAATGTCAGGCTATCATTCTGTACAAGATTTGAGATATTATGTCTATTATTGCCTATACACAAGTCAAGCAATGGAGTAAACGTAGCCACTTATAAATCGAAGTTACTGTTACTGACACAAAAGACTATAAAAAGCAATCTGAAATTTATGTATTTGACAAGTTAAAGATATTAATAAAGATTATCTTCACCCGTGTATAACAAACATTTGATACTGTACCTGCTGTTGAGCTTTTCCATGGAAAGCATTTATCTATGGCTGTCAAAATTTTAGGATCATTACCGTTAGCAATGCTTAGGGGAGATCTGCTTAATTAAAGTAGGCGTAAGGATTTAATGGCAACTAGTTAGGGCCAACCCAAGGCTGAACATCGTTCATTTGAACATACTGAACAGAATTTTTCATCCAAAAACCATCAGTACATTTTGGTGTGGTACAAATTTTGCTTATTATCCTATGCACTTATTAATTCACAATAATGCAAAAGTTATCATATAATCATTTATCGTTACCTAAGATATAAATCTTAAAATCTAGACGGTGCATACAGTCAGTGTCATACAGGGTGCCTCAGAATCAGAATGATGTTCTCAATTTGTTTTGAAAATAGATTCTGAACCCTACAGCTTAAAACAATGATTTGTTGCATGCAGCTGAGTCTGGTGGTATTTGTTTGGTGCCACGTTTCTTAAAATTGGACTTGTGTGGTCCAAGATGGCCGACAGAAGATGGTGGGGTATTTAAGCAAAGGAGTGATCGGGCCAGGAATTTCAAGAGAACTCCGTATCTGGGCGGAAAGCACATAACTAACGCGAGATGCAACTATAAACGTTTTTGAGACATGCAGTTGATAGCCCTGGATTGGATATGCATAACATTTTTTCCTACCGTGTCTCATGCCATATGAAATCCTCGTCAGGTCACTTGGGGTAACTGATGGCCAGAGGATCACTGCCTTGAAAATTCTACTTGTTCATTAGTGACTTATCTGCGCATAGCGACTATTTGTAATCTGGTAAATCTTGGTAGTTTTGTTAGGTCACAAGCCGATTGAATTTCTCATCGAATCAAGCCGGCGTTACAGAAGCAATCTAGGAAGAACACGTCAATGGCGTGACATTTGATGACTGATGACCAGTCTCGAAATGCTTACGCTCTGTGGCGATAAGCGATCAGTAATTAGCAGTCGGCGAAGGTGAAGAATCAGCGTAAAATTTTTATTCCGGTGAACCTCTGGTGATCCCCCCTGACCCTGACCTGACCAATATTCCATCTGACCTGTAACACGGTAACAAAATTTCATGTTATAACATGATCTCTCTAGAACAACTCTCGACCGCGCATAATCATTGATTTGTATGCTGGTGGCATACAAAAATGTCCCGTGGTGAGTGTGATGGTTACTGAATACTTATGCATTATAAGGACTGTAGCGGCAGAGCAAAATTTTGTGTTGAAAAGAAATCGGTTTTAAGTGAGTTTATTCCTGCCAAATGGCTGACCAAATTCCTGCAAAAACCACGCTAAAATTAGTAAAAAAAATGCAACAAATGCGGCAAAATGTGTCTGACGTGCAAAAAATGTTTGTTTCAGAAAAAACTAAAACTGAATTTCGACTAATTTTGATATGCTTAATCGATTTTACCTAGCGAGTACAGGTGTATATGTGCAAAATCCTCGCCTTACTCATTATAATTACAACCGAAACATAATTAATTGCAATTTTGTTACCTTGCACCTACAAGACGGCTGACTGGAAAATGTATTCAATTAAAAGGAAGCAGCTTTTCATTGGTCAAAACATTTTAATTAACCAACGGCACTCAACTATTGTTTGCAATAGAAAACTGTTTGACTGACTGAATAATTGCTCTCGGTACACTCGATACTCGACTTGGATAATTCTTTTTGGATAACTGGCTTAACGAAGGGGAATTCCTTGCAAGGTTTATCGCTGAAATCATTTTTTTCGCCTATGATCAATTTTAGAAGTAATCTTGCATGCATGGAGCCAACAAAACATTAAAAATGAACACTTCCATTCGCCCCACACGCCACCACGAACAAATCCTCGTATCACAACCTTCAATGACTATGAGTTAACGAGATATAAATGCCACTTTGAATTGTGTCAGTTGAAGCACATATATACTTTATGCCACAGAATCTCATTGAGTGATCTAATGGCGGCGGAAGCAAGTGTGTAAACCCGTAAAATATAGAGTGGACTGTCTATAGGCTGAGCATTCCATCATCGACGAAAACCAGTACAGGACCGAGGGCAGACACGGCCAGACGAACGAAAATGGCATGGGGATAATTCTCCTCACTTTTCCCATGACATTTGGCCCATTGGTGATGGTAGTGAAATTTACCAGTACACAGCGATCTCAAAACCGGGAACTGTACTGGTATCCCGATCCCGCTTCTAGCGGCAAAACTTACACCTGCAGCTATACAACCACAGCTATCAGATTAGTACAGACGCCACGGCAAATTCCAGAAAATAGAGCAGACGTAACGATTGATTAATTTTTAGCTAAAAGTTACTGATTTGACACGGTAACAGCTTGCTCTATTTTGGAACATGAACTCCACGTTGGAAGAATTCACTGGTGTAATTATTGCGTTAGTAACTAATCTGAATATTATCAATATCAACAACGTGAATCAGGGTAGTAATTAATATTCAGATATAGCGTGCATAGTATGCGCTGTATACTGAGTGCTGGCTGGATAGCTAATACCTGGTAGCTGACGCAAAATAATGCAGGTGATGTGGTAATTGTAAGCTAGTACTTGAAGACAGAGTCAACTTAAAAATTCTTTAATCCTCGGCTACTGACACGAAGATTTGAAAACAACCTGAAAAATGACACCCGCGCAGTATTCAGTAACGTTGACACTGGCAGGAGAGTGTGGTGAAAGTAATGTTAGGGCCACTGAGGAAGCGACCTGTGAGCTGAATATCAACGGTGATGACATGATACTTCAGGCTGTAGGTGACGAAAACGCCTTGGATAGGATCTTGCAGCACGCCCGTGAGCAGAGTCAGATATCCCATCCGTGTAGATGCAAATGTTTTACGTGCATATTCGCGATTGTATGCCTGGTAATCAAAGAAGGCTTCCGAAGCTTTGATAATTCCACATTTCAATTCCACAACTTTTCGTGTAATTTCTGTAGGTATGCACACTGTCCGATGTAGGACTGACAATATATTTGAACTTGAAGAAGCCGAATGTGTTGATAGCTGAATTTCACTCGTCAAAGTTTGAAGGACCATTTCTGCTGTCTCAAGCGCTCCTTGCTGTTACCTTTTCTACCTACGCCACTCAAATGATCATTAGAGGTACCCAGATATCAACGAAAGTGTACTTTTCAGTAAGTCAATTAGGATGTCACCTGATGTTTTGAAAAATATCCACCTGCTTTACTCATCTTACACAGTGCTTGGCGGGATTTATTTTTGTAATCGGAGTCGTCTCGGCCTGGATTTTCAAGGAAGATACACATGGGCATGACTTGAAGGATACTGCTACAGCATTGCATCTTATTCGAGGACGAGTAGAGCGCTACCTGAGGTATCACACCGAACTCCCAGTGTGGTTGAACGACTTCCAGAGCCAGGTAACATGTTCTTATTCTCCCATGCCACACCGGCTTGGTCATCCAGCCCTGAAAAAATCTAATGGGCGTACATATGCTACTTCAGCATTGTTAAGTTTCTCATACAGTCCAGGTGTTGTGGACTGGAGGATTTTTACGACTGGAAGCTATTATGGAGGAATCCAGATGTCCCTGACTCGTGCTGCGTCAGGCAATATGAAGGTTGTGGCAAAAACTTTTTTAGTTCGCGAAATAGCTCTGGAGAGGTCAACGTATTTTTGATGGTAATTTTGAAGTAGAGCGGTTCGATCACTCGCATCGCTTACTGTACTAAAAATTCATGTCCTCTTTTCTCGTAGGGTTGCTTGAGAAGTGACTCGGTCTTAGAGACTCAATATTTTCTTCTTCTGGAACAAATAAAATTTGCAGAGGCCTTCCTGTTCATATACATCGCACTCATGTGGCTCTGTTGTTGGGATCGACTTATAACACGTCCAGAGCAGGAACTACGCTTACGGTATACGCCTGCAACAAATAACAATTATCCTCCCACTACTCCTGCAAGGCCCTCAGAAAATGACAGGGGAAACGGAGAGGTTGAGCCAACATTTGTATCCGAGCAGCTTCAGATTAGAGCTGTGGAGAGCCGACATAGCCGACGAGGCGCAGGGGATCTCGGCAGAAAGAGTGAGGAAATTCTGAGCCCAAAACCTCAAGATAATTACCAGAGTGGTGACTACACAGATATAGATCCAACAAAGGCTAATCATGTTCAAATAAATGCTGAGACGTATCGCCATTGAGCGAAGTGTTCGAAAATTCGATGTTCTTATATTATTTCAATTATTTTAAAAATATATCAATCAACAAAGATCATTGTTATTCAACTAAATTTTAGACTGCAATGAGAAATCATGATGCATTGAAATTACGCCGTTTAAACAGTAGCATTTTTGCAACCAAAATTTACAGGACAAACATCAGAATTGAAAACCTCTGAGTTCTGAGGCTTACAAAATTTTGTATTATTACAGAAGATCGGATAGTGATAACTACTACCGAATTACATCATGTGGAAAATGGAAAACAGCTCACAAACTATAGTATTATAAATCATACATAAACATTAGGTACAAAAAATAAATGACAATGTCGTGACCGTGATTGACCTCGTTCTCGTTCGAGTACGAACTAAGCTAGTAATGGCAGCAGTGGTAATAGCAACGATTTGTACTGTGGCACGAGACAAAATTTAACAACAGGCTTGAATCTTCTTCCGGGATTTAATTGGATTCAATGGCAAGTACTGGATAGGATTTCCGTTCTTCGAACAAACCAAGAAACTATTAGTACGGAAATTCAATGATTCACCAGAGTGTAATTGAAAATACTTACTGCATCACAAGGAAAACGCCCTATAGTGCCAGCTCGAACATTCCATCGTAACTGCATATGACGATCCTCTCCAGGGGCTTTTTGCCGATCCCAAAATGTTTTATACCAATGATACAAGGCAACAGGATCCCTTCGAATTTTCATCGGTATCTCAAATTTTCGTTTGGCCGTGGTTTCTGCAACATCAAACACCGTGCAATCAAAACAGAAATATAAAAGAAAACTGAAAAATAAAAAGAATTATACATCAACCCGTGAAACAAGAACACGAAACCACAGTGTGCGGTTATGCAAAAACTACATTTGAAATAAATCTTTTCCATGTTGTTTGGGCACAAAATCCAAACAACAATCGCCATTGGAGGCACAGCTATGCATGAGTTACACTGAATTCGGTTTTTACCTGCTTGTGATTCAGTTTCACCTAAATCTGCCTTAAGTATATGTTCCATAAGGTACAATAAATCAGTGTCAGACAGTGTCCCCGTGGAGCTCTCTCCCTCGAATTCAATGTTCTCATCAACTTCTGCGAGTTCTTGCCGTTGTTGCGGCTGCGGTCTGACAGAACTTGGTTCTGGCCTTTGCTTTTGACCTGCATCACCCTGGTCGTCCGACTGTCCTACATTTGTATGGCGCAGACGAAGGGCATCCGAGCTTCGCGCAGACGAAGAAGATATGGAATTCTTGGCAGATGTCCTGGAGGATGACGACGTTTCTCGTGAAATTTCGTCGTTCGAAGTACTAGCCGTCACGCTAGTTACTGAACCTTGGGACGAGGGAAAATCTGATGACGTTTCAACCCGACGGGGTCTTTGCATTTTCAGCTTTGACTTGGGTGTACGCAAAAGACGTGGATGAGTCTCAGACTCTGTAAAGGAACCTGATGTGCCCTCCTCTAATCCTGAGGAGTCCCGAGTTGAGCTGGATTCACCAGTGGTCGATAAATCAGAGCGTGTAAGTCCGGTATGACCTAATCTTCTCCGCCTCCTCTGCCTGCTTTCTTTCTTTATCAATTTCCGGAGATCTACAGGCCATTCAAAACGACAAAGACAGATCAATCAAAACTGTGATGTGACAGACTGGACGCAGGCAACCATTCGGCATTCACCAATCTGCGTAGAATTCCAGGAACTTCAACTTAAGCTCTAACTGATACATAAATTAAATCTGGACATTTGGAAGTTGTGTCAAACCAAATGATCTCTGATCTCACCTTTCACGAATTTTTCCAAGTCATCATCGCTAATTTCTCCGTACCCCATTTCGGCTAAATATTCTCGAATCTCCTCTCGACCGAATACAAGTGGCATCTTGTCCAAAACCTTTGGCCAGAAGTGAAAATCAACGAAATACAAGTAAATGTCAAATCAAAATTAAAACTGAAAACACAGAGATTGCTCTTCCCCATTCAGAGACAGAGAGAGGCGGAATCCACCTTCAGTTCATTGTAGAGAATTTAGAAAACTGTAACCGCCACTTTGAAACCAATGAAGCTTCTCCAATGTGCGGTGTTGTCAAATGCAAGATGTGCCGGCAAGTATATGTACGTGATATCAACCTGAAGATGTAGAAGTAACTGAAAATTGTACACTGATGGTTTCCCGCGCTTCCTCACTCTGACTGTCTATAATAATTACAAGCCATGTTCTATGGTTCAGTTTCATCCTTGGTACGTATACCTACGAAAACCAGTAGTCAGTCTCTCTCTTGGGCTTTTGTTATTTCGGGGTGTGTGCAGAAGGGTAGTTCGTCTTATGCCGGCGTTTCGTAACGGGCATCTCATTCGTGTCCGTCGATAGCCCACGGAAATAAACGGTCCCAGGCATTGAATTTAACAATGCCAACTTCATTTACTACCGGAACTTGTACGAAACATTAGTGCGTAGGCCAGTATTTATCTGGTGTGATATGGACTGAAACTTGTTTTTAAGTTCTGATTGCAAATGTTTTGTCAAGTGCCCAGATTTTCGTGCAATTTGAAAGTACTAATATTACTATAACAAATGTATCCTATACACTTACACACCCCCAGCCCCGATCCATGCACTGTTAATTTAAATCCTTGCTGGAATAGAAATGCATTGATTAGCTTTAATAAAATTTTGGCTGAACAGACAGTTGTAAATTTTATTAAACGTATTCATTAACCAAAGTAAATTTTCTTCTGTATTGTGCTAGAGGTAGAGAGTCAAAGCTGCATTGTCACACAGATGAATGATTTTAGTTTGACATTTTTGTCCAAATTCATTACCCTGTAAATTTGGCAGTGAGCTGAGTTTACATACAGGAATTATTCATCCGGAACATCGTAGAAATCAATGTGTTCCCCTTGATATTTCTTCTCGCCAAGAATTCTCACGAGTTTTCTTGTCGTCTGCTCCGGTGTTAGAATTTTACCCTCATCTCGAGTGGCATTGAAAGCCTTCCTTGTCTCCTCGTCCCCAGTATTTTTTGAAGCCTCCTCGTAAATGGCAGATTCGAATGGTCCCGGGGCGTAATTCAAGACATTGATGGATGGATCCTCGGATGCAAGACTCCTCATGAGCATGTCCCGGGCGGCTTTGCCAGCGCAATAATATCCCCAAGTTTTGAATGGTTGGATTGCCCCCAACGAGCTGATTTGAAGAACAGTTCGCTGTTTAGATTCATCATTGAAAACTTGGAGAAATTGAGAGTTGAGGACGATCAAACTGAAGAGATTGAAGGAGAAGTAATTTTGGATTTCCTTCACATCTTCGAATTGGGAGACTTTGAGGGCAAGATTTCCGAGGGATCCAGCATTATGGACTAAGATTGCATGATCGAAATCTGCAGCTGATCTACCATTAGCGGTAACGGCAGATGTGATGAGATCGAGGTAAGCCTCTCGATCCGGCTGTCCTAGGTCCACTGGTTTTGTGATCACCTCAACCGCTGGGGCCACTGCAAGCACGGCAGCTTTGGTGTCCTCTAGTGCCGTTGCGGTTCTTGCTACAAGAAGGAATACGGAGCCTGGGGCCACTTTCTTCGAAAATTCGATGGCAACCGTTCGGCCAAGCCCGCGACTCGCTCCCGTGATGAGAACAAAGGATTTCTTGTTCCAGAATTCTGCCATTTTTCCCAGCTACAGCTGCACAAAGAATAAACACCAATGGAATAAGAAAACGAATGTGAAAGTCAGAAATCTCATATGCCTCATTTAAGTCTGCCCAAGCAAGCTGAAGAAGGAAGTTTGTCTTAGGAGATAAATTGACTCACACAACGTGATGCGTGGTAGCTCAAATCCGCCTACAATAAACCTTTGCACTAAATCTCTACAACTGATACATTACAGCAGAATAACTCCCAAAGCACTACTTCTCGTCTTCCCGTCTACGCGAAGACAGTGAGCACACCGCATCACTTTATTGCTGTTATCCAATAACCTGTTTTCTCAACAACCGGCATGGCATATGCAAAGATGGACATCATTATCATCATGTAATCCAGCATGCTTTCCTCGTGCGGATGAAATTCCTCAAATATCATACAAAATTCCTTATCCTATTCCGAATGCTGGGATTTGCATGTGTCGTTAATACACATTGAAGTTTCTGCACTGTTTCTCCTGTTTGCTTATGAGGATTTAAGATAAAAACTTTGTGAAAGGGAACAGTATTAGTATAGTTCATTAAACTGATTGTCCATTAATGTTGCAAATGAGGCGTACTGAAATGGATTGCTTTGATTTTAATTTTTGCCATACTTCCAAGAATGTATATGTTTTTTGTGCGAAGTTTGAAATTCCCCTACAAGAGATAATCTGATGAAGGCCCTAACTCCGCAATGCATATGTAGAGTGCTAGATTGATTTAAAACTGATATGGAACTACGAAGGACGAACAGATGTGATAACAACTTGTGAAAGATAAAAACCTTCTACAACCAGAAGTAGCAAGAGATAATATTTATAGAATAAAACGTACCGATAGTTGCTTCTAGAGACACCAAGATGTGTGTGAGAGAGCCCGACTTGTCCGAGAGAGACTGAAAAATTGAATGTGGAATCTGTGTAGGGGATAGAATACATTAATTGGAAACCACAGCACAGACGGCTCCAAGCCTGTGCAACAAGAATGCAGTCCCACCGGCCTTGACAATCAACTTGTATGGCTGCAGACCACCATAGTCATTGAATAAAAAACGGACAAATGTAATCTTGGATTCAGCTTAAGCTATGTGTGCATAAGATTCAACAGGTTTATGGACCGGGATGTGAAATTTAATGACCATGGTATTCATATATATCATATTTCCGAAACTATGGTCGGTGGACATTGGGAAATAAAAAAATACTATTGTCCTACACGTGGAGGACATTTCACCTGATGTGGAAATGTTTCGCATAGAATGGGTTCACTTTCCCGTCATAGTGAATTCTTTCTTGGTCTTACCCAGCAATTTCATGAGAGATTTAATGAATAAAAGATGAAAAGTGGCGTGTGACAGACAATTTTCGAGTTTTTTCGAAAGATATAGTTATCTTTTGCGCACTTCCATTTCTATCGCATACTGTATGCAAAAAAGTTGTCACCGAGGTGTGCAAAAAGTCACATCAGTGAAGTGATACTTGTAATTACTTTAAGAAACTACTGACACCAATTGATAAACGATTGGCTTTTCTATGCTTATCGGTGTTTCATTGTAGTCTCCGTATTTTCAGTTTCAGTTTGTATTCCTGTTCTGGAATTCATCGCCGGCATCTTCACCGATGGAGGTTTTCGCCATTGATGTTACGAGGGAGGGATGTACAATTGATTCTTTATTGATCCAATTCTTCCTTCTATAAAGCGGTGCGCACAGTACACAGTACAATCGAAAGTCAAAACAAATCACAATCACCCTTACCGGTGTTCGTACGCAAAGTTGGAGTCTGTGCGGAGGATGTGGGATGTGAGACAAACCACCCGCACATTAACCTGTGGAACCAATAAAAGCATTGGTTTGCAAATTATTTCGGATACCTCAGAAAATTCAACTTTAATATCTAGCTTTGATGAGCCCTTATGAAATTATTATTTAAGTAGTTAATTTTGTTCATCACAAATTACATCAGCCTTGGTGCAGCAACATTAATTAGACAGACAGCCAGATTATAGAGATGAGTAGATGAGTTAAACAAAATTGGTGAAAATTTTGTCAGGAGATGCATGCACCGCATACACTACACCTTTAGTTTCACATAGTCACATTATTAATGAGGATGGTGATACAGAATGTAGATGACAGCATGTTTAGCCGCTTCGCATCATATCATGACATTCAAATAGTAATAAATATACAAAGTCACTACCCCCCCCCCTTCACACCACTGCTTAACATCTCCCATCTTAATTATGTTGTGTGAGCCATAGAAGGACTAACCCTTCTATGGCTCAAACAGTACTAATGTTGAACATGCATGCATATATCGTACCCAAATGGCCATGGCGGGAAACAAAGCATTGCACGTTCGGCTTTTCCGCTATAGTTTACCTTCGTATTGACAGTGGTTAAGATTTCTAATAAACCAATTCGGAAATGTATTTAATCACTCTAATTGATCATTTTGTAAAAAAATAAAAACAAATTTAGTCAGTCGAAATAATTTTGATACTGCTGAGGAACAGCGAGGTCATGTATGGCCTGCATTCATTTAGACTGACTTTGTCAGAAGGTGCTATTGTTGGAGGATAAACAGCGTTTGGGTCAAAATGCCACGTAACCCCGAGAAAAAATTGTGCGTATGTTTTTTTACAGTAATAACCATGAAATGAGGAATGAATTTCACGGTGATAAATTCACTTCAATGAATGCTGGAATTCGGCTTTACATTTCAGAACGGGCCTTAGAGAGAAATGTGCTAAAAGGAAGGAAGAAGAGTTGGCGGTGAAGGCAATGATAGTAATAGCAAACGTCGAGTATGAGTATGGAAAATATTTTTACGAATTTTTCTACGCCGCCTGCAACGTTCTCCTTTACTATCGTGGTCTACATTCTCAGCGATTTTTCGCTATGAAGGACAGTCACCTATTCAGCTTTCAGATACCGGTATCTTTTGTTGATTCAATTTTTTCGGTTCATTCTATTGACTATTACAGTATGCGATTATGTGCATGCAGATGTTGAATGTGAATGAAATTATATTTAATGTGTTTTTCGGCAGCAAATGAGGTTTCCCGAGACCATAGTTTACTTGGAGAAGGTATGTCAGAAGGCTGTGAACTGTTTCCTTGCGGGCTATCTGGATGCGTTCATGTTTGAGGAACGCGATAGATATGGAAACACTGTTATTTTCATGTTCCGTCTGCACGGTATGCCGATTGTGACCCCAACCGTTGTTGTTTTGTAAGTACGCATAAATAATTGTTTTTAAAGTGAGTTCTGATTTTATATTAATCAGCGGATTACCTGTTCTATAGGAAGGATGAAATTTTCAGTGAACTCAAGCAAAATTGCGAAAAATTACTACTTGAACTAAAGAGAACTTTAACGAGTATGCGGCCCGTAGCACAACCGAACATGTTTCGATGGAAGGTTGAGTTAGGCTTAAAAAAAGTGGATCGACTTGACTCCAAATGGAAGAACAATAATCAAGGGATTTTCGTGGACGATCCCGACTGGAAGCATTTCCCATGGTTAAGAAATACAAGAGACAAACGGAAATCTAGTGATAGTTTGCAAGACCCAGACAGTCCAGCCATTGCTTCTGGACTAAGCAGTTCGGCCAGTGTATCTGTTTTAGAAGACTCGGCAGATGATTTTTTCGGTACGAATAATTTCCAGGATGTGGAGTTAGAGGAGGACATGGGTGGTAGCCCTGTGAAGAAGGATTACGAGAAAGAAGGATTCAGCATTATTGAGTATAATGAAGATTTAGAAGATGGACGACCCGGCTCCCCTGATATGTTTGCTGATACATCTGAACCGATCTCTGACACCGGAACGTCCATTGTCCCCTTTCACATGGAGTTGGCTACTGGAAGCAAAGAAGGACCCTGCGGAGGCAACCGGAGTGATCGAAGGGTTACCCAAGTTACCCAAGGAACTTCGGACTCGTTCACATCTGAGCCTGATAAGGATTCGTCTCTAGAAGATTTCAAAGATGCTACGAATATTTTCGATGAATTTGAAGACTTCAGTGACTTGGACACGGCCCTACAGATGCTAGAAAATGAAGGTGGTGCAGATGAGCTTAATCTTAGTCTCGTAGATGGAAATGGGCAATCTTCTTCGGAGGTCAAATTTTTTGTCATTGCAACGCAGAAGCTCTTGGATACGCTCATTTGTAATATTTTAGCATTCAAAGACACTCAAGCCGATAAGCTTCACTCTGACTACAGACCTGCACCAGTCAGGAGAAAAGGGAAACGCTTGGAGAGGAAATGAGTGTTGAAGACGCACGTGTAGCGGTCTGCAAGAATCGAGATCGGATAACTAGAAGTACCTTAATGATTATGTGTTTTCTTCCTTTTTCTACTTACAGTGTAATGATCATTCTGTGAGCAAAAATAATTATAGGAGCACGCCACGTGGATTTATTTCGAATTTCCGTTTGGAATTTTGCATGCAGAGTTCTACATGGCCAGATGTCCTGGTTTCTTTTTACAAAAAGTTTTAATTGTGATTGGCTGTAATAATAAATTAATGAAGATTTAGTGTAAACTGGCAACACTGACATTCCTTTTTGGTGATTGCTGATACCGCATTTGGGCTTCAAGATTTAACACATTAAGTTTAACCAAAACTTATGACGTAAGAGATAGGAAAACCTTATGTCCAGCTAATAAGGTCAGAAAAGGATCATGCCATAAAGAAACGGGTTTACATAGTTTTGCTAGCATTGTTGCTATTCGGCGGATCACCGCAGTCTTTCAACGTGAACGTACCGCGGTACAAGTTAAATTCCGTCAATGAACTTGCGGAAGCGGAGGTGGAGTGGACTTGGGCCGCCCTAATCTATACTGTGATGGTGTGCATACGTACTGGATAAGCATATAGCCCATGCTGTGGTTACTGTGTGGTGAGGGTATAGGTTTTGAAGTTGTGCAGTTTCAACGAATACACAGTCCACATGTCCATGCGGTTAATGGGTAGTCACATGTTCTAATATTTGTACTCGCGGGTCTGGGAAAAGTGCTATTAACTCTAAAACCTAAGTCTCAGGGGGTTACATTACAATAATAAGGTTGCCGCTCCACAATTCATTCCGGATCATCATACATTAAATTTTCTGGTTTATAGGTCAAAAGGGTATTCAATTATATTAGAAGTTAGCTGACACAGCTAAAGGTCAGTTACTGTTCAAAATGTTGCGATCTTTGAGCCTCATCAAAAGTGCGTGCAGAACAGCAAAACTGTTTAAGTCCGTTAATTCAAACTTGCTTCACACGAGGCCTAGTCATGCAGTCCTCAGCATTCCTGCGAAATGTTTCCACATACAATCTTCTACGTAAGACTGAATTTTTACCGGTTTACTACCATGTATGAAATGAAGGTGTTTGGCACTATGTTTTCTTTACGCAACTGATCATCATTCTGCAGTGATTCCGGTATTTGAAGCATGTGTATTTATTAGTAGTAAACAGGGGCGCCCCGACCTACAGAGCATTGACCGCAGCCTGATCCGTTTAGACAGTGAAATCCGGAAGACGGGAAGGATAAGTAGGCGTGAAATAGAAGAAATTCTCGTTGATATTCGACAAATGAGTAAGGGATAATTGTGGCTGACAGAATTCATTCGAATGAATCTCATCATGTTGGTAAATGGTAAGTGACATGCGCTTAATTATAGAAACGGCAACCAGCACGCAGTCCTTGATGATAATTCGGTGTTGTGGAGAACTTGTTCCTGGAGAAACGCCAGAAAATCGGACAAAGTTGGTTGAAGAAGTATGGAAGACGTTGGAAAGTCTAAGTACGGGTCTATTCAGTGCTCGTAGTTACTGCAATGGATTTAGGTAGCCTCCGAATTGACTAATTATGTCTGTCGCAGATGTTCCGGTGGATATCAGTCATTACAACGCATTGCTCCGGGTATACTTGGAAAACGAGCACAAGTTTGATCCCACAAACTTCCTGCAAGAATTGAGCAATAAAGGTATTGAGCCAAATCGAGTCACCTACCAGCGGCTCGTTGCACGCTATTGTCAAGACGGAAACATCGATGGTGCTTCAACGATACTTCAACACATGAAAGAAAAGCAACTTCCCATCAATGAGCATGTGTTTAACGCCTTGGTCCTCGGACATGCCGAATCCAAGTAAGTAGTAGTAGTAGACCAGCAGATAAACTGAAATGCTGAGAGTCCAATTTATGGGTCATATCGTAAGTCTTATTTACGCAATGTGATTCAATATAGTGATATGGAAAGTGCTGAGGGAATGCTCGGAGTAATGCGACAAGCAGGATTGGAACCAAATGACGATACATACACAACATTGATGTCCGGGTACGCAAAGAAGGGGGACATTAGTAATGTGAATCGGATAGTCAAAGTAAGAAATGACAAGGAAACCAAGGCAAGGATAGCGAAGAAGTGTGGTGAGAAAGAAATCACGAGAGTAACTGTGCTGTGTGTTTTCATTTGTCTGCAGGAATGCGAATCGAAGGAAATCTTTCTTGTTGATCGGGATTTTCTCAGTGTAATCTACACCTTGGCTGCTAGTGGTCATGAAAATTTGATTGATGAGGTGAGTTAGTGTCTATTTGCTGCATGGGAAAGCTTTAAACGAATGACAAGACCTGAGATAATTTATTTTGTTGAATTGCCTACGTAGGTTATTCCTTATTTAAAGAAGCATACTGGCTTCAATCAGGAAGTGACTAACGTGATTTTGAGACTCGTGAATATCGGGAAGAATGATACGGCTTTTAAGTAAGTTACAAATGTCACTGTTGGCTGATTACACTGTGTTTGAAAGCTGTAATTAAAACTTGTGGCAAATATTCCTAGATTATTGCAACTCATGCCACGTCCCATGCGAATGGAGGAACTCGCCCCTTCTGGGGGATTTTTCATTCGACAAATGGTTTTGTCAAACACGGTTCGTGAATTTCGTAGTTCGAAAAATATGACGAATCAAATATACGTGGAAAGTAGTGGTATAGTTAAAGTATTGCTGCGTTTTGTGTTCCAGCCCACCGAAGTTATTATCAGTTATTGCAAGAAGATGGAGGAAATTGACTTGAACAAGTTTGCATTAGTGAAAGCGTGTGAAGTATCCCTACAAAACCGGGTTTTTGACAAAGCTTTCGACCTTCTTGAGGCTTTGAAGGAAAGTGGATTTCCGATTCGACAACATTACTTTTGGCCATTCTTTGCTGGAAGCCCCACGGAGAAAGGCGAGTTTTGAACGTCGAAGCAATTACTAAATTTTAAAATGAGTCCGTTCAACGGTATCTGTGCATAAAGTTGAAGTTGCCAGTGGCTCTCTTCTCAAACTAATTATTTCAATCCACAGAGGTCTATGACGGACTCAAATGCATGATGTTTTTGGAAGTTCCCGTGAACACGGAAACTCTCCGTGAGTACGTAGTACCAGCACTGTTAAATGCAACGTTTAAGAAAGTCCCATTTGAGCTCGCTCTTGAGAACTTAAGTGGCTACACACGGATTCCCATAACGGTGATTGCACCATGTGCACTACAACATCTTCTCTCCATTAACGACATTGAGAACGCAGCAAAGTTTGGTAAAGATCACGTTCAACGTTCAACATCAGTTCACAGAAGTTGTATGAATTAGAAAGTGAAAATTGTCTCATTTGTTTTTCAGCCTTGCGGTATAAAGTGCGACTGTCGAATATTTCATTACGTCGGGCTCTCATTGACACGTATTACCGCACAAGGGATGCAAAAAGTGTGGGTCGGATTGTGGGTAGTACTGGGTTAGCTGAGTGATATAATTAAGTCCGTAGTAAAATGATTAGTCCATGTTTTAGAATTTTGGCTGCATGAGTTTCATGATTTTTGTAGCAACTCAGACGAAGAAGCAAGAGAGGCAGCGGGCGCAGTATTATTGGAGCTTCTAGAAAGCAGTCGGAGGGATAATCTCAAGTTGTTGCCTTCTCTTCTCGCCGTAATTTTTAAAATATTAGCTATTTTGGGGATTTTAATAACTAATTTTATGGCAGATTGAAATTATGTTTCTCATTTGTAGGAATTCGAAGCCAACGGTATCGGTCTATCTAATAGCACCGCGGAGCTCATACAGAGTCATTTGGGTGACAAGATGACGTCAGAAATCACAAACAGTATTTTGAAGCTAACATCTGGAAACTTGGTGCGTAAGGTGGAGAATTTTGGTGATGTGAGGAGAAGGGAGAAACTTGACTCGAAAACAGCCGAAGAACTGGAAAAGCTCCATGAACTGAGTAAAGCGGCTGGGAAAACAAATCCTAAGCTTCAGAAAACTCTTCTGCTTCATTACTGTAAGGACGGTAATTTGGAAATGGCTGAAAAGCTCCGGGAGGTTAGTTATCTGTGACACCATTAACTGTAGCATCAATTTTAATATTTTATTGATTTTTTTTCTGATCTTTTTAGGAAATGCATAGTCAAGGATTCGTATTCACTCCACAGTTACAAGTGGCTCTCCTCGATCTCTATTGCGAGCGCGACCAACTTGATAAAGCTCGGGAAGTTTATGGTAATTTAAAATCCTCCCAGCTTGACTTTGTCATGGATGATCTGAAGATCTTGAAGTACGCTCATTTACTTTCATCTCACGGACGCCATGAGGGTAAGACAGCTTACCAATTCAAAGTCTCACTTATTTGTGGTAGCACCAAATTTTTAATGTTTTCATCACTTCCATCTCTTCTGCAGAGCTCATGGATTTAATAACGAATCAAAAACGAAACGAGGCTCGGAAGCCTCAAGGAAGCTCCCAAAATGCTTTTGTTTGGAAGATTCTCAATGCGTACGCTGAAGCGGGTAAAGTGAACGAGTTGAAGGAGGTTTTCAATACTTTGGTGCAGCGCGATCTTACGATCGTCAACAATGTTATTCTGGGACCATTGGTCAAAGTCCACTTAGTCAAGTAATTGGTTTTCACATTTGAAATGTATTTTTTATGTGATTTAAAAGGGTTTGGTAAAAAATGATAAACCGTTTATTTGTAGGGATGATCTTGAGGGGGCCATGGCTGAATATGAGCGTTGTGTCAAGGAATATAGGGCATCTCCATGGAAACAGGAACTTTTCGTTCGTTTCATCAAAGCTGAGGACGCTGATAATTTACAAAAAGTTTTGGATCTCGCTACGAGTTTACATGGAGAAGTGAACTGCCTGTATGATCTAGTCTTTGCTTTCTTGGATTGTGGTAAAATTCGTCAAGCGAAGAAAATCCTTGATGTATGTCCTTGCAACACTATTTAAGCCTGATAAACTGAGTATGACATCTGTATTGGCTAGAAATTGATGGTTTATACTGACTCTATTTTCTTGTTGTAGACGCCCGGACTGAGAGCACGAAATGAGAAGCTAGAAGTAGTTTGCCAGCGATACTTAGATGCTGACCGTGTGGAAGACTTGGAAAAACTGATCGCAGTCACTAAAGATGTATTTGACGTGGATAGGAACTCTTTGTACTTTTATCTCCTCAAAGCTTACTGTAAGTCTCATCCAACAAGGGTTGAAATTTCTATTAATGCTTGTAGCTAAGCGTATGGTAGATGAAAATATGATCTTTCCAATTCCAGGTAAAACTAATGACCCCGCGAAAGCTCTCAGCGTTTGGACTTCTCTTCAAGAGGAGAATTTACATCCGTCGCCGGAGTTACTTAGTTACCTTGCCGATTTTTTACGCAAGAATAATCAGGAAGTGCCTTTCGTCATTCCTCAAGAAAATGAGGAGCAGGGGGGCACCAATACAGCTGACGATAAGTTTAAGCAGCTCGTGAACAAATTCCGGACGTCTTTGAGAACAGATAACTTGGACCAAGCGGCGAGACTGAAGGAGCAGTAAGTTACTTCAAAGCTTATGTGGATCTATTTTGGACTTATTGGGTTCTCAGCAGGGATGAACTAGGATTAGGACTACTGGTCATTTTGTTAGGTATATGCACCAAGTCTTGGTGTTGCATTTGTCAAATGACTTATAAGGTATGCACACCATCTTGAGTCATATTACGTAGGTTGCTTCGTGGTGGTCTTATAGTAGGCCATGGCAAAATGTATATTATTTTGGAGTTTGTTGTGGTTTTTACAGGATCAATGCCATGGAAGGTGTCAGGTTGACGATTGACGACGAATCCCGTCTAATTGAAAAATTGATTCGAGCAGAAAGACTAAATCAAGCAGTACGGATCACAGAAGAGTTGGCAAGCCTTGGCAATCATCCTTATATGGGAGTATTGAAGAATTTATTAAGGAAACTCAGCTCCGCAGCCGATACTGACTCCTTATTCCGTCTTCAATCTCAGTTGCCAGAGGTATGAAATGTTGCATCACTGTTCCAGTGATTCCTATTCTGTGATGCCCAGTCCAACCGAAATATTTTATCTAGGCTGTCCTGGAGCGTTCTGGAGCTATCGGCTTGATTGGCAATGCAATGGTTGATTCTGGAAAAGGTCTGGAGTTTTTCGCCACGCTCAAGAAACGTATCAATGACAGTAGAAGCGAGTCGGCAACTGCTGCTAGCTCCGCTCAGTATGTGATTAGATCCGATGTTGCATTGGTCAATGTTTTAAAAGCTCACCCCGAGTTGATCGAGGAAGGTTTGGACGCATAAGTTAATGTACATATATATGACTTCATGAAAAGACATCGTAAGAGATTAGTTTGCGACCTTTTCTCTTTCAGTTCAAAAACTGGCGTCACAGGCCTCTGGTAATGTCGGGATAACACTGCAAAATGCTATATGGTCTCAGAATTTGATTGCCAGAAATTACGAAGTTGCCAGGAATATAATGAAGTCTCATGTAAGCTCCCATCAGGTCTCCGACCAAGTTCATACTCACGTCACGATGACTTAATTAAATGAGGTGGGAATTTTTTCCAGCTTCAAAATACACCTCGGGTTATCTTCACTACGGTCTTGGAAGAAATGAGGAAGAATTCGGATGTTGAGCTTGGGAAAGAGCTGTGGAGTGAGATACGGGATAGTCAGCTGTCAGTGAGGGCCAAGGGTAAAGCCCTTGGCTGCCTTCTAGACGTTCAGGGTAAGTTGAAATGCCACACAAATATCATTTCCTTCCATCAACATGAATTTTAAA
Source organism: Pseudobourletiella spinata (assembly GCA_009870155.1). NCBI lineage: Eukaryota > Metazoa > Arthropoda > Collembola > Symphypleona > Bourletiellidae > Pseudobourletiella > Pseudobourletiella spinata. The sequence continues at coordinate 18,304 of WJFA01000035.1, read as the reverse complement.
TACCATATTGTACTGATGTTGTAACGTGTTGTTGAACCTACAGGAGAAATCGGAGATTTAACCGCAGCTTTGAGTACACTTGCGGACGGACTGAAGACGGTAGAATTGGTCGATATAATGCCGTCATCACTGATTAAGTTAAAGTCAAGCTTAGAGAAGAACGGCCAGAAGTTCCCTTATAATATTCCGGAAAGGGTAAGCGGCAAGTTGTCCATTCGTTATTTGAGCTAGAAGTAATAAAGATATTAAAGAAATTTTACATAAAATTTGCAAATGTTACGTAGGTTTGCATGTAATTTTTTTGTTTGCAATTTTAACGTTGAATTTTTTTGGAATCGCATAGGAGCCTCGAACACGTCGACCCGCTCGGAAGAATGCTGAAGATAGCAGCAGTAGCGATAGTGATAGTGATTGAGTTAACTTAACTTTGTAATTTTGTCATCAGTTGTTGACGGTAGACAGGCAGTTTGCAACCTTCTTTTGCATAAAAAGCATACTGTCCTCCATTGATATAAGCTAAAATTATATTACACCTTTTAAAATTAAATTAGACAAACTCACGATGACGTTGTTGCGTGCGGAAATAATTTATTTTTACCACTCAACCAAGCAACAATGGGATTATACACAACAATCTTATTTGGAGGGTGAGCAGTAATTTCTGCTCATAAATTGACATCGTCGCCTAAACTTGAACAAGTAATAAGGAAATCGACTCAACATAAGTATAATACACTAACACACTCCCGCCTGCGCAGGTCCTACCTGTTCACACAGGGAATTATAAAGCGAGAGCATAGACAATCATCATTACGTTTCTTCATTCTCAAGCTTAAATTAAAATTTGGAACTGCCGTAGTTAACTCTTGGTGTGATATTAATCATGGACCACATGTTACAACAAAAGCTACTTCAGTCCGTATAATTGACAGATAAAAGGACTTTGTAAGACCTATAGCTGAAGGGGAGGAAATCTCAGTCGTTGTTCCTGTAATTGCTTATAGTTTTTATGAAATAACATAGGAATTTCATCACATAGTTGGTTGTATATGCGCGCGGTCTCCGGTGCGTACTGCGGAAGAGTTGACTATTACTTGTCTTTGAATTCAGTTTTCCTTCGTGACGCCCGGCCGCAGAACAATCCAAATACGAAAATGAGCCCCACGATGCTCATCGCAATGGTTAAAAAGTAATTCTTGTGAGGTGACTTTTGTACTTGGGCATAAATGTCTTGAATGGACTCCAGCTTCATGCTCCCCGCAATCTGAAACATTTCGGAGCGGAGGGAAAGCATTTCCCTACACTGCTCACTCAGTCTCGACGTTTTCTTGGCTTTGTCTTCCTCAAGGACCCCCAGTAAGCAGCCAATAACTGGAAAACGGTGAGAATGAACGATGAACTGCTGCCAAATTTCGTTTACACTTAAATACTTATTAAATACTATTAGGAATCGGAACTAGCTTACGTCTGCCCTCCCCTGGCGGTACATCGTCGCATCTTTTGATGAGATCAATAGAGCACGCTTGATTCAGCGCCGGATCCACGTGAATGTCAACCAAAGTGGATTGAATAAGCTGCTTTACTTGGTCACGACAGCTTTCAAATCTCAACTTGTTCTCTTTGAAAACATTCTTAAGGCATTCCTCCGTCTTCCCGCCATCTCCATTTTTTTCGTCCGTATCCAAAGTATCCTTGCACGATGACTCAATCTGAGAGAAACAACAATCCTCACTTTCAGTCCCAAGAATCCGACCATATAATAGTGACACAAATGCTGCATGTGTAGATCCTCCGCCTGCAATAATGCTTTCCAACTAAGACCAACTAATGACTTTTACATTAGAAGTATGTATACAACTTATATGTTAGTATATTAGTAGATGCAAAAATGAGCTTACGTCTTCCCTGCAGGCAACGTAGAGAGCATTGTCGATACGAATATCTTTCTGTGCGGCTTCTTCGATGGTACTGGACACATATTCTTTACAAGAAGGTGAAAGTCTTGATTTCGGTGCAACGAAAACGGACTTCAGGCAAGCGAGGATTCGTCCATCCCCATATTTCACGGACTTGCAGAACTTTGGAATATCTAATTTGCAGGCTTTCCGCAGGCGTGGATTGAGTCGAATATCCGTGTTTTGTTGGATTAGACGCATTCGCAGGGTCTTCCCGCATACCTCATCATCGAATCCCTGGCAAATATTAGAAATAATACAGCTTTGTTGGGACGGGTACGCTGTATAGCTGTACGCAGCAAGAGTTACACATAAAACACTTACGTCTGGAATACGCTTTTGTGTGCTCACTTTCAGTAAGCAGTTGACCAGGTCGTCGGTTCGATCGTGACAAAATGTTTTGATTTCCTGGGAACACTCCTGTTGCAGCTGGAGATCAATGCTCACATCGTTGCTAATATCCTGTTGTATTTTGAGCAGGGCTCGGAAGCAATTTTCATCATGCTGCTCCAGCCAAGCTCTATTGTCTGGCTGACTCATACATTCCAAAATTCTGCCGCCCCCGGGTTTGACAGTGGCACAACGTTCATGAACGCTATTCCTGAAAATTGGGCATTCGGTCATTAGCGAGATTAGTAATACAAACTAGTTTCTAATACCGCTCGCTTACCAATTGTATATGACACATCAGATGCAAACCAATTCTATTCTAGGTACATATTGTACACGTACAACACTGTAAAGTTTCAACAGAGAAACACGAGCAATTTCGTCCTTGAATAAAGACAGCAGCAGTACCTGCAAACTGAATAAATGGAGCTCTGGTCCAGCTGGCCATTTTCCAGTTGAATCTTTGAAAGGAGCAAGTTTCTCACTTGTTTTCTACATCCTTTTGTGATTCTCTGGGTCGATTCTGTCAGCGTATCATTCCGAATAATCTCGCTTAAACATGCCACCAGCTAGGAAAACAATTATAGAATATCATAAAATCGTAAACAAATATTTCATTCACGATGCTGGTCTTAAATATGTGAACGTAACTGTGATAGTGACAGTGACTACTTACACTAGCAGCAGTCATTTTTTTCTCGGTTTTACAATTACGAATGACGTTGCCGTGACATTGTGTCTTGAACTTGGGAGTAAAGTTAAAGTCCTTGAGACGTAGAAGTTGCAAATGCTCAACGCTGGCGCGACATTTCTTATTCTTCATTTCCGGTTTCTGTTCGATGAGGCACTCCAGTAGATCCGAGTCTTCCGACTTGTCTTCAGAACACTTTGTTTCCATCAAGTCCCGACAGTACTTGAACAAGTAAGGGTTGATGGTGGGATTCTTCATTTCAATCTGATTGAGAGTTGCAGTGCTATTAAAACTTCGTACAGAAACTTCCAAGAGCTATATTGAAAGTCCCAATATTACCTCCGTAAAGTTTGAAACGGCTGCACGACAGTCCTTATGTAGATCTTCAAGATGTTCCTGGAGGCAAATGAGCTCTTCACCTGGCTTGTTCTTATCCGCGCACAGATCTGCCAAGTCCTCAATGCAAGGTTTTTCCAGTTCTGGCATAAGTCGGACGTAGATTGCTCGCCTTCTCATGACTTCTTTCACTTTCTCAGCACACTGTCGACCAATCTACGAGATTTTTCAAATTGTACAGCTCGGGAAAGTAAGCACTTAAGCTTGATCAATTCACTCATACCTGCTGAGTACCCTCGCCACCTATGTTACGAAACAAGCAGGAAAGGATAAGGGGTCCCCTGCTAGGCTCTTGCTGACTGCGATCGGGGTTCCATTCCCCACTGAATCCGCAAATTTTCTGTGCGTCATCCTTGCAGACCTCAAAAAGAGCTGCATCCAGAGGAAACTCGCGTGAAATGAAGTACTGAATTTGCAAAAGTGTCGCTTCGCAGTCATCAGTCATGGCAGTAGCGTCATTTCCTTGGTTCGCATCATTTGTTAAAATTCCCATGAGACAGTCCAAGACCCGGTTATTGGGAACATTACCGCAACTGGATTTGAGAACAACTGGTAGGCACGTTTGCTGAAGAACAGGATCCACTCGCCAGTCACTAGAGACGTCCGTTATTTTGATCAAATCTTCCAGCTAAATTATAAACAACAGATATCTCAATCCTTCGAGCACAAGTAAAAATCATTCAATAGTCATGAGATAAGTCCGCAAACAAAGAATACCCCGGCTCGGCAGCGATCCCCAATCATTTTTTCCGTATTCCGCGTCTGAGCCAGAGCCATGAGGCAATGGATAGTTTTCCCATTAACACCTTGACCAGCGCAATAATTCTTCTGTTCTTCCGAACAGGCTGACAATAACTCGGGTGTGAGTCGGTAGTCTTCCATGAGCGCACGACGGTGCTGCTTGATTTCAGCCATGCACTCTCCGTTGATTTCCTGCCCTCCCGAATGCACAGCATTTTCCAGGCATAGTAAAATCTGGGATAAACGGACCATTTTATCTGCAGTTGTCGTTGTTTCTCGCCGGCACCTGTGTAAATATTACATTAATACGGATTAATGCAAAAAGAATTAATTCAATCCTGAAGTTTAAATTCTGAACCCGAAAACGATAAGATTCGAACATACTTGAAACGTCTAATCTCAGCTTTGCATGATGCTACAATACCACTGGCTCGATAATCTTGCCATCCGAGCTTCTGTCTCCGGTATATTTGCTCTCGACAAGCCCCGCTCATTTCAAGATCCAGCTTATGTTTTACCAAGCATTTGTAAACCCGTCCATTCCCAGCAGTTGTTCGCGAGCAAAGTCTACGCATGTATTCCATTCATTACACTCGTTTTTTGTAAATTTAAAAAACTGTTTTGGCATAAAATTTAGTTACTTTTCTCGGTCGTCTCTACAGGCGAAGTATAAAGCCCGATCAAGATGGAAATCGTCAACTTGCAATTCGGCTATGCGTAAAATTTCGACCGCACACTCATCTTGCAGCTCCTGAATCTTCCCTGAAAGGCATTCGATAGTTTTTCCTTGCATATGCGGTAGCTGCGACAAAAATATAACGGTACAAATGGTGAGGAAATACTAAATTCAAATACTACAATACTCTGGCTTCTCACAGTACCTTTCTGTCCGCGTCTTTGAGTTCAACTTCATTTCGGCCACAGTTAAACTTTTCAATATCCTTAAGACATTTGTTTGCAAAGCGTCCCATCAGCTCAAAATCACTGAATACGACACTTTCCAATCTTGTGATAAGTGCTTTGCACTGGGCTCTGGAAATTGGCATAATCAACTTTAACATCACTAAATTAAAATATTACAGCATAAAAGTATGTTTTATGAGATCTTACAAGTTCAGATTATCCTTGTTTTCGATTATGCAAGTAATTAAACTTTTATCCTTCCCCTCTGTCCAACAGTTGACCATGCGGGCCTTGAAGTGATCCGTGCATTCTTGGCCGGCCAACTTCAGGAAGCCTTCGTTCTCCGTAATGGATTTCCGGTATAACCATAATTGCTGTAAATGAAAGATAATAACTTAAAGTTGAACGATTGTACTACATATACCAATGTTACTTACGTGATTACACAAGTCAGGCAACTCCGCTGCTTCATCTCTCTAGAAAAGGAAGAAAGGTATTAGTTGGTTCATTACGGCAACCATTCAACTTGATGAATCAAGTCACTCGGGGTAAAATAATGAATTACTCATAAGGGATTATGCGGACTAATTTTAGTAAAGTGCATATGTAAACAAACAAACCTTCTGATTTAAAATACACTCCAACGCTTCTAAATCATTAAAGTTTTCTGCCTTTTTCCCGCATACTCGTTGAACCTCTGGCTCACAAGCCGTAATGGTGGAGGTAGAGGTGACGGCATTATCCGCCTCATTCACATAAACAAAGTCACAAAATATTAAGAGGATCACAACGCATTTTGACACCGTGGGGAACATATTTCTCAACGGAATCCTTCGTACTTAAAATGGGTTTAATACAGAAAATAATATTCTGCCCTACGCTACGTAGGAAGCATGAAAACTTGACTCCTCTAATTTCTCGCCCAGTTGCACCTGGTGACTTTTGGTCTGAAGACCTTATTAATTCGCAATACCGCACATATTTGATTAAATTCACTCCTACAAATCATGAAAGGGGCGCCTCGGACTTTCCGAATGCAACTTTTGGACCAATTGTGCTGTGAATTTCCCTTGCTGTGTCATAGGAATATGATTTGAAATTCCCGCACTTTCTTCAGCCGGCCAAAATCTCGCCATATAAAGATTCACAGTAAAAGTGTCATGGGAATGAGAAGTCGTTGCTTTACCGTTTGCGGGTGCGGCGGGAGTCCCGCCGCCTCATGACTAAAGACTGTATTTGCAATGCGGTATACTTCAAAATGCAATAGCTACATTTACAGAAGCGTTAACTTCAATGATATTTAGGACAGTAATTGAACACAGTCTAAATAGGAGGGTAACCCTAGTGTACAAGTCGGATCGAACTAATATTTATGGGACATCTTGCCCTTCCCTAGCACAGTACTAACACTGACGCCGTTCGCCCAACTAAAGCCTAGTTTCGGAACTATTCAAATTTTAAATTTCATCAAAATCGATTCTGGGAAATTTAACATGGGATTTCCCATAAGGATTTTAAGCGACGAAAGGATCCCCTTTGGTATTTTTAGAAAAAATCACTTTTTACAAACTTTTGAAAAATGAGTTAAAAATTGACTTTCACGATGTGGGAGCATCATGGGGATGGGAATTCGAAATTTAGGGCTTAATTTTGATGAAAAAGTGGCGTCTTGTGGACATTATTGAGAAGGGAGGTAAATGTTACGAAGATGATTTCTGGGAAATTTAACGTGGGATTTTCCATAAGGATTTTCATTTGCCCAATGGTCCCCCCTTTGGTTGTTCCCAAAAAATTGAGTTTACAAACTTTTGCGGAACAACTCTATAATCAGCTTTTACCATGTTTTATGATCTCCAGTGCTAACAATTATAATTTTAGGTTTCGAGTTAGTCAAAATTTCAAAAGAATTTGAATTTGAAATTTTCCATTTCTTTTGTGTATGTGTATAGCATACTGACCATTTTTTCCGAAATGTAAACCAGTACAATCGTGCATGTACGTACATATCTATTTCGTATGTATCTTGATGTATTTAAATGGAGCCAAAATTTCTCAAAACCAGTACGTCTGGTCACTATGTGTATAGTGTGTTTACAAAATACAGTTTTTCCTATCTCACAAATAAATAGTTAACTAGCACCAAGTTCATCTACGAATGTACCCACAAGAAATGGAAAATTTCAAATTCAAATTCTTTTGAAATTTTCACTAATTCGAAACCTAAAATTATAATTTTTATTATTATTGGGCACATTCGTACATACGTTCGATCCGACTAGTACGCTAGGGTTACCCTCCTATTAACTTACGTAAATTGTATAAATTACGTGCTGTATGACATGCTAGTGACGCGATGAAAAGAACCGAGTGAGCTGGTTGCTGTTCTCCTTCAAGTAATTTTCATCATTCATTCCATGAATACATCATTGCTGATTGCTGGTGTGAATTATTTAGCCTCAAATTATTTCCGCATATAAATGTACCGGATACTGACAAAAAAGATTTTTTGAATGTTTCCGAAAAAATATACTTTATTTTATCACTGCTGTAGAACTAAAGAAATATGTCATCTCATCAGAATGATTAATTTTATCAGTGCCCGTAGCAATGATGCATTGACTTTGCATACCAGTTTCCGCTGATTGTATTACATAACATAAGGATGGTCAGATTCTGTCACTCTTTGAACCTCAATTCACCATCGACAACAAACATACTGGAAAAGTACAGAATGAAGGCATCCCCGTGCCTGCCGAACTGGCGCAAGGTATCTCCATTTTCTAGAATGTAGTCGGTGTAAAAAACAGATGTCAAACGGGATTCTAAATTTACAATGTCTTTCAAATCTTCTCCTGTTTGAACTGCACGAACATTGGGAGCAGTGCCAACGGTTATGTGGGCTCGCGAATTGGAAGGTGCAAAGTTTTTCTTCTGGGGAGCGACAAAGATTTTAGGATGATACTCAGACGGCTTGTATCCGGTTGGTTTCGACTTGCCATTATTCCCTGGTATTTTCCAAGTCTCGACAGGTGCTTCGGTTGGGGTATCATCTTCAACCTTCAAGACATTCGAGGGGGTTTGATCTTCAACCGTTTTAGACTCACTAATGTCTCGCTCATCGAAAATCCTTTCCTGCTCTTCTGTCAGTTTGACTCGGAACCCGCAGGTCTTGGGCGTGAAAAAGAGACCAGATATATGTATTGGTGACACGGTACCAAAAAGATGGAAAACCTGCTTCCAATAAGCAGAGCAAATTTCGGGCACACGTCCGCAAAATTTGCTGGTCACGTGGTAATCCGGAATTTTGTGCTTCTTTTTACCACTGAGCGTTGGATGCCTGTAGAAAGACAATGGGTCTGTGAAGATAGGACAAGAAAATTATTTTAAAATCCCTCCAACAGAGCATGTGGGAATTCTGAAGAGAATATTTATTTGTTAGATATCAATCTTGAATAGAGCTAAACCCTATTTATTCCATAGTATGCCTAAATTTCAAAATTTCGTTTCTGTTCAATATACCTTTACCTCCTCCTTTTTCACAAGCAGATGTCAAAAATCGCTCAAACTGTTCCACACTGAAGAAGCACTGTCGTAGATATGCTTCGCTTATTTCCATCAAGGCATAGCAGACGTCCTCCGGGAAAAACCAGCCGTAGTATAAAACGATTGGACCATCTCTAACCTGAATTAGTTTCCACAAATATAATGGTAATGGTCATAAAAACTGATAGTGATGTACACGGAAGGTCAGTACTAATCAGTACACAAAAATATTGGAGAATCGCAAGAGATGAGCAATAACTTTTCTTACCGCCGCTTCATCCAAATTCAGATTTAAAGCTTGTAACAATTCATCTAAATTGGGGATAGGAGCAGTAACAGACACCTTCGTCTTCGTCAGTGTCAGTTCTTCCTCTTTGGCATTTGAAGATTTACTTCTGGCTTGTAAAAACTCATCTAAATTGCGGACGGGGATGGGGGTAGGAACAGATTCCTGTGTCGTCGTCAGTTCTTCCTTTTTGGCAATTAAAGATTTACTAGTTTTACCAACAATAGTAGAGCCTGATGTGAAGTTGCTGCTACAACCTAATGGTGTGTATGGATTTATTTTGGATTTTTTAGACATGACAGTATCACTTTTTTCAAATTTTGCACTCTCCAACCGTAGATCGGTACATGTCATTTACAAAATTATTCAGATGGGACAGAGGACAATCCGTCTACTACCTGCTATAATTCTTGGTTTCTTGTTCTGATTGTATTCACGTAAACCTCGGTCACCAATTGTAACACGTGTAACAAAATGTAACACTATATTAAAATAAACTTTCGAACGATTTCGTTAGCTATTTTCACGTCATTAACACTTCAAAAACTGCAACCTAAGCTTAAAGCGTGACCTGGTATAGTATAATGTATCAGGCCCTTTTCGTCACATTGAATGATAATGATGCAATGAGTAATGTTTACTCGCTCATATGCATTTTTGGATGATGATTCCCGCCGCACCGACCCATGTGGCACAAAGCAGCAACTTTACCTGGGCGTCATGTTTTTTAACATCGGATCCGAGATCATCTCTTGATAAAATTTTCTGAGACTTAATGATTTTCTGAGAATTATGAATGATTTACTCAACGCATTTATGTGACGATTGACCTGCTCTCGCACCAGCTCAGTGGTCGCACTCCGTCATGACCTTCATAGCCAATTTCTAAAAAAACTAAATATTATTCAGAAGCTAGAAATGATTGCATCATTATTTGTATTTGCTACCGAACACATCATTTAATGCGGTTGATGAAGCATTGAGATGCAATATGTAATTATGAAAATGTATGTGCAGTACATGTGAGCTTGTTCCGCCGTCACATCTTTACTAGCGAACACGTCATTTAATGCGGTTGATTGATGAAGAATTGTGATGCAATGTAATTGTGAAAATGTATGTGCAGTGCATGTAATCTTGTTCAGCCGTCACATTCACATGTCTGCCTTGTTCCTCGTTTTAATAAAATACCTTAGCTTCGATCGCTTTCGACGCCGATCGATTTGCTTTTCAAATGTCCAAGCTGGTATTTAAATTTCCACTTTTAAAAATTGAGTGAAAACTGATCAAAGTCTAGTTCAAAATATTCCAAGTGCGAGTGAATTTCATAATGCCTAAACAGCCCATTTTGATTTTTGACAGCTTTTCAGAAAACCCAAAACGCCATGGTCAGGTTGGGAATGTTCCGGTATACCGAATTCGCTCGGCACTTGGAGACTTTCTGATCCTGTTCACATTAATAATACAAATTGACGAACTAAATAAATGACAATAATGCATATAAACATATATTGGACTTGTCCACGGATAGGGCACTAAGTATTGTTGAAAAAATGTAAATCATCTTTTATTTTTCATTAACTAAGAAACGCACAGCATGTCAAAATGAAAATCAAAAAATAGTTGGCATAGGAAATATTACACTATTGCTAAAAATCGTAAGCATAGTTTTTATGTAATATAAGGTAGACTTATGAAAGGATAGCTGCTGTTCGACGCGGTGCACCACTCAGTGCTTCCAGACTACTCCACCTCCTGACCCCATTTGGAAATCCATTGGCTAGACCAGAAGCATCTGGAGTAGCTGGTCCAGCAGACTTATCCCGGCCCATAGCTGTGTTTGACATAGCTTCTAACCTCATTGCTCGCTCCTTGCTCAGTGGTTCCGGTGGTAATGTCAGGTCATTAGCCTCGGCCAGGGTTCTCAAGTCGAAGTAATATTTGGCATACACACTGGATGGTACATTGATATTGAATTGAAGTAGTTCCAAGCATTGTCTCTCGAGTTCATTCCTGCAAAGAAAATAATATATTCTCTGTGCTTCTTCTCTAAGTTCATCCCCTGACATAGAGGACCTCAACTTACATGTCCTCTACGCTGATATCCTTTAGTATGTGGCAATAGTCAACGTTCCAAACAGCTTGATCATCCCAGACCTTAGAAGCTAGCAAAACAGATCCCAAAACCATTCGTCTCCAATTAGAAGGCATAATATCCATCTCCGCGTAAGTAAGCAGCCTTTCCAAATAGACTAGAGCAATTATAGCACATTCTGCGGTGAGTTGAGCCGCATTGAACAATGTTCGCACGAACCTGAAAAAGAGTCATACATGGGATTTGTGAATGTGAACATGACTTGAACGACTTTTCATGCCTATCATCATGCTGATTGCTGATTTACCGATATATCTGCCTATGCTCAGGATTATGAATTTCTGGTGGTGGTCCGTCTTTTGATAATGGGTGAAGTCTCTCATCAAAAATGTCCAGTTCACGATTCGACGTCCGATTACGAATGTGATAATAAATAGCTAATGATAAACACTTTAAAGTGTTCTTTAAATTAGGCTGAGAGACTGTTGAATCGTCCAGAAAAATTGTTGAACAGGAAGAACTCTTCTTAAGTGCATTTGGTTCGTGTATCTGCATCACAAAATCAGGAATGTCATGAATCTGCAAGCTTTTTCCCAACAACATTTACAACTTGTACGGTTAACTATAGAAAGTCAGTTGAGAAAAAATTCCAAGCTGTGCGCTTAAGTTTCAAGCAAGTGTGGTTTCCTGTATGTCTATTTTATGCATTGGAGACCTATGCGGGTAAATGTAGCTTGCATTCCAAGTTGTAATTTGTAAGGCGGTGCTTACGGACGGCTACGAATTATTATACCGCGGTATCTTAAAGTACTGACATTATGAACATCACATGTCACATCACATCACATGAAGTTACAAGGATCAAAGAGAATCACGACCATAACTTCGGCGCGACACAATGCGGCTTTAACCACCCATAATAACTTCAGTTGCCACGTCATGAAGTTTAAAGAGAATAGCCACGTCTTGCTCCCCCAACATCACCCTGCTGTTTACCGGATACCGGAGATAAAGTTCAACCCAAGCAAAGGCATATTTCAGAGGGGATGTACGCGGCAGTCCATAAATCACAACGACATACTACCCTTCCTCATATAACAATGTAGTTATAGCTACAATATGATAGTCATGATGGACTAACTGATTTGATAGCTTTTTAATTTTCCTAAATTCCTCAAATAAACCAAGAAACGTAAACCTCATTTTTCAGCTACACTTTACCATCCGCCACCGCCACCCACCATTTGGCCTTGGCCAGACAGAACCTGACACATTCACAAGCAATCGACATTTCCTATTGTCAAACTGCAAAACACGCACAGATGCACGGTTCAAGACGATTCCAAGCCTCAAGCTCCTCATTGCCTTTGATAGTACTTTCCTAGCCTTCCACACAAGGTGCAAGTTCATTTTACTGGTTGACTGACTGATGTAAGAAGCTCTTTTGTAGTAACCAGGCTTCCCACACCCAATTTGTACCCGATTTTTACGGTCTTCCGCATCCCATCTTTCGCGAGTATCCTTCACAGCTCTGCAGTGCTTGCGGTGGTACTGGATAAAAAATCTTGTTGCTCCTATCAGACAGCACCGAACTAGAATTTGGTACATCCCCATGAATCCATAGTGTTCGGGGTTTGGAAATGGCGGAACCTTTGCAGACTTACTCTGTTTGGCGTTAAGGAGCTTCACCGAGAATGAATAAGTCTGATTTTACATTAAATTCCGCATAGTACCCAACATAAAAAACCAAAAAAGTTATCTTTCACTGTTTCCCATTTCATAAGTCCCTCTCAGTATTAAGACTGTGATATGCGAAGTCGTCTATAAAAACCGAAACTGCTCCATAACTCCATAAAACAAATGCCAGTATTCTTATTTCAGGCGTCTGGACATTCCACGGAATTTCAGGTGTAGCAGTGTAAATTTCAGTACTACGAGATACCCCGATATGAAATAATTCAAACTCACCCGTACGATCAACATTACAGCTTGGAAAGTCACACTAACCCATAGTTCTCTTTTCAAGCAAACAGCTTCGAAAATTCCGAAGTCGCAAGTTATTTCATTAATTATTATCATATAATTTCCTATGGAACTGCCCACATTCTTTCCAATTCGAGCTAAGATACCCACCTGATTCATGCTCTTCTTGCGTATCATTCCATCTGAAAAGGAATAGCACACACATGTTAATAAAGCCATCATTCGATTAACGAGAACAGCAGTAACAAAATATTAGGAGAAAAGGAAATTACTTTGAATGGCTCGTTTTGACTTTTCGATAAAAAGTGTCGTTGCAGATGGATGCACAGATGGATCCTTGTCAAGATCATCAGGTTCTCTCTCACTAATATGTTGCAAATTGGGTCCACTTTCTTCCCGGCCGATTGTTTCGACCCCGGTGCAGGTATCATGGCCTGGGTAGTCTTCCGCATCTAAATTTCTTCCATGCTTCGACCATGACTTCCCATCACTGGACGTCCCGCGACTGCCCCGCCAAGCACAACAGCTATTCTTGTTTCCCATATTCTTAAGTCTTCATACCAAAGATGTGCAGTCCGAAGAGATCAAAATGTTCTCATGAATACTGAATTTTTGAAATCTATTTAGTCTTTGTCCCGCGGCCCCTCTCTTCGGTATGGAATGTGATTATATCCTATTTATTTTTGCTCGAATACACTCCCATCTCCAAGTACCTGAAAACATTCCAAAAAATCATTCAATTATTTTACCATTGAACATCGAATTACTTGAATCGCTAATGTTTGCTCTAAATATAAAGGATATTGGCCTGTATATTGACTAAACGATATTTATTTTGGAACTTTCGAAAATATTTAAATCGACCACAATAAGGAGCTTTCACACCGAATTTAACAGAGGCGAAAACATGGAAGGGTCGAATTCCTTCAGGTTTAAATTAACTTTAAATTCCGCTGTCATGCCGTCGTCCTTAATTTTAGCACAATTAAACATTCAACGACAGCAACATGCTTACTAACACTTGTAACAAACCTGTTGGTATAATTCCTTCAAACAAGTCAGACTTTAGTTCAGATCCAGCTCGAATAACTTTGGGTCCACACAAACTCATACACACATGCACGGCCTAGTCGCACAACCGCATAGGTGTATCCAGTCAGATAGTCGTAAATTAATTCAGTGCAACATCATCATTTCAACACACAGTGGAGTAAGTATAGAGTGTTCAGACTTCAGGCGGCGGGAGCGGCGGATGCACTACAACACACGATATGTATTGATCCCGCTGATGATGAATCTCCAGCTGAAATTTTTGTCAGTCGCGTGACAAATGGACTCAACGAACGCACCAAAAAACTGGCCTCGTCCTCCCCGACGACGAAAATCCAGTAACACGATTATTACGAAAGCGGTAACTTCATCAGCAACGGGCTGTGAAGCCTACACAGCGTCATTTCACTTCAAAAGATACTCTGTGAACTCATTCAAAGTTCCTGCGGGAAGGAAATGTGTGTACATTCATTTGAAGTATATCAGTGTAATATTTCAGTGTAAATGGAATCCATTTCCACAGCTTGGTTGTGTACGCTAATTCAGGCTCATTGCATATTCAGGATGGATATTCCATCGCACAGCTACAGTCAATAAAAGACCTAACAGCTTAGCAGGGAGCTTCCAAGTCACACTACTGATGACATTCAAATGCAGGGAAACTTTTGTTTCAAAATTCTATACAAATAATCGAGCACCTGAAATCTCGGATTTTCCTCCAGTCTTTGTCACTGAAAATTTTGAAATGATTTAGTAGACGTTGCTAGCGTATTAATGCAATTTTAACACTTTGATGTGTCTTCACACGCGGCAGACATCAGTCAGGGAATGGTATCTAATGCTTACTGAAAATGATGAGATTTACTGTGTGCACAAAAACTGTATAAAGTGAGCATACAAGATAGCAGTCTTGAACTAACCGGAGAGGTTAAGCATTAATGTATATATAAAACACAGACCACGTCAGGTAGGTGATGAGAAAAATAATGGCAACTTGCTCAGTCGGGATTGAAGATGACTTGTTATTCCATGAAGATCATTTGATCACACTGATGTATAGAAAACTGTGTATGGAACTTTCAACGTAGTAGTGGCGTGCGGCGCGGTGCTTCACTAAGCTCCGAAAGACTTGCTGTGACACGACTACTGGCGAGAGTTAGAAGACGAAATAACTGTTTAGTCGCGTAAATGTTGAACCATATCGTTCCATGGATATAGTTCCACCGTGTCGACAGTATGATCGCGAAGCAGGCAGGAAACTAGGACAAGTTTGGAATCATTATCTTGAATGTTTTAATGCAAGCATGCAGACAGTCTGGTAAAAGTCGAGCGGTAGCCTACGAGCGGCCACACCAAGAATTCCTTCCTGTACTCTGAAAAAATCCTTTGCAATATTTATTTTCTAATGATTTTTATTCCTTGAGAAAATATCACACCTCCGGACTTCGGAGAGTTAAGTCCGAGTGGAGGAGAATAACACGTGATGCGTAGGGCATCATCGACCACCATCTGAGATCAACTTGTGCGCAGAAGATGGCACATTGCAACATCAACATTCAACATCCTGGTCCATTCCAATTCAAATTCATTACAACTTTTCTCCTCATTTTGCTCTTGATACATGGAACCTCTATCTGTGGTCTGTCGTCAGTGCACTAATATATGTTTGTGCACATATATATGTATATATATCCTTTAGTATATGGGCAAACGTCCTTTTCAATCATGTGTATATAAGTACACGTACAACAGTACCCTCCAAGCACCCCCTTCAACGTTCACCACAACCTTTTTGCGGCAATGACATGTATGCATTTGCTGTAGCAAGGTCTGGACTGAAATCAGCGTAACTTTCCCCGTCCATTCATCCACAAGTTTCGTTCTCGTTCACAAGTTCCTTCCGCATCATCCGGGTCCTGTCCCAAGTCTTATAAAGGGGGTCCTCTACCTACTCATGTTGAGCTCGGTGCAGCTTGTAGCTGAAGGCTGAACGAATGAACAGGCCAAAGCAGAAACCATATAGTGATTCCAACAACACAACCATACTCTCTTAATCTGTTCGGCAAGCGGGGGATTCATAATTATTTCAGAAAGAGGTTGTTGGAAGGCTTGACTTGGAGTGAAAACATATATCATCGCATCGAATGGCGACATTTTCAGGAATTTAAAATGAATATTAGTACTTGAAAGCTGTATACACACGGAGCTAGCCTGTTTTCTACGCATAGAAAACATGGGAACTTGTATTGAAAGAATCTGGATTTAGTGAGCACAGTTTAGAGTGACTCTATAAAAAATTTCACAATGTCAGTTAGGAACACAGTGCGCGTAAGCAGTAAGGTTGAAGGGGTTTGAAGCGAAATTTTGTGAAGGAAACATTTGCCCGCAAAACACGGCACTTCACAAGCGTTAATATTTCGCTTTCGAACTAATATCAGTTAATTACGCGCGTATACATTACACACACATATGGTAAATAAGCTTTCCAACGGATCGGATATTTGCCTATCCGACATTATCCGTTTAAGTCGGATAATTTTTGGCCTATCCGCATCGGATCCGATATTGTGTCGGATGAAAATTCTTCCTCCCTTATCCGATCCGATCTGCGGATCAATTATTCCTAGAAAGCGTGAAAATTTACCAAATTTGTTTGCCAAAATCTCGGCTCTCTTTGGAACAGTTCAAATGAGGTGCTGTACAGTAATTTTACATAACGTACGTAAAATATTTACACTTAATACAAACAGTTATGCCCCATCGTTTTAATACAGGGTGCTGAAAATTTCAAATTCTAAAAATAGAATTTGAGTACCTCAACCTAGTAGCATCATTTTATTAGTTCAAAAATGTGGTATTATGTCGAATTTGAACGCTTATAAAGTCATTTACCGGATATCCGATGGATCTATCCGAATCCGATCCGATTTACTGCTTTTCGCATACATGTCTATCCGTATCCGAGTTCGTTAATGTCGGATCGGATAAGGACCTATCCGATCCGACATTTCCGATATCCGCGAATTATCCGATCCGAAACCTTAATGCGAAAACACGGCACGTGCGGAAAAAATTTCTTTTCTTTATGTATGATGTATAGCCTCACGTCCCTAGCTAGAAGACTAATTAATTCGGCTAACATTTTAGCATGTCCTAAATTGATTCTTGTAAAATATCTTGTTTTAGTAATCGGTTAAATATTGATTTTATCAAGAAATTAAGCGCCGATGTGAGCTAATCTTTGTCGTATGTACTGATTAAACGAACGAAAAGGTTGTTCTTGTACAGATTTCGGTTAGTTCGTTTGAGTTTGAAAAACAAGCAACCCCGTCGAGCATGAGCCGCTTATTGGAAATCCCAATTTTTCACAAAGTATCGTTTAGATGAGGCTTCGCAGTTGAGTATTTAGGAAACCAGGCGTTGGCTGGGCGCAAGGCTAAAGGATCTAATTTAAGAAAAGAATAACACCATGAATTCGTTAGAGTAATGCTGTATTAGCCCCGAGCCGTTTCTACTTATACACCTACCTTACCTTCCTACTAAGAAGGAAAACCAAGCCTAGCGCCCGGAAATTCAAAATTCATCCGCTTCGTCGAACAGCATCCCGAGAATACGATTTTAAAAATTCACTACCGGCGGTGGTAGCGGTTTTCGCGGAGTATGGTAGCGGTAGTTAATTTAATTCGCTACCAGAATTTGGTAGCGAATAGCGATTTACTCGCTACCGCTACCGTAGCGAACGGCAGTTAGTTATAAGTAATGGCGAAAGAACAAAGTGTTTGGTGTGACTGATTATTCGCAGAAACAAATGAAGGCGTGTAATATTCAGGCCGTCGTAAGTCCGAATCAAACACCGTAACAAAATCGACGTTCGGAAATAGTTTTCTGCCTAATTTTCCGCTCCGAAGAATAGCATATGCACACTTTCTATGCAAGGGGACATTCTCAGTCAGGTGTCCGCGGCGCACAGCACCGACACCCTATACAGCGCAGAGCTTATCCATAAAGATGATCTCTTAGCAGTAGGTGCGGAAACTCAAGTTTCCTAACCGGGGGGTCACAAAGTTTTGGGGTCAAATTGCGCAAAGGGGGGTATACGTGCAAACTGAAAAATCCCATGTTAAATGCCATAAGGATTTTCCAGTTTTGGATTTCGAGTGATTGAAAATACGCTCAAAACGGCTCTACTGCTGTTGTATTTGGGTATTGTCCACTTTGAGAGTTAACAAAACCAATATTTTTCATTTTCTGAAAATTTCACCGCCTTGAGG
>WJFA01000034.1:0-105882 GCA_009870155.1 Pseudobourletiella spinata | reverse complement strand
CCACCCACCCCTAATGATGACGATTTTAACATGGCGTTAAATGGGAGACTGTGACCCACCCACTGACCCCTCTGATGACGTCATTTATGGACAGCCCCTTACGAGACTGGAAAGGGGTAGACATTTTTCACCGTCTCTATTTGATGAGTACCCAAATACCCCACACCATTGCACCATACAACCCCAAGTACACAAAGCAGAACAACCTTGTCTAATGCTGTGGTTGATAGCCTAAATTCGCCTCGTTGCTAGTAACATTCGTGTATTGTATCAAACAAATCCGTGTGCACCAATCACAGCTCAACCATTTAGATATGGATGGAAACGCGACCGTCATTCTTAGCAGAGTCCAAGCAGACATTGTCTACTCATATTAAATATTAATATCTGAATAAGTTTAGCTTTCGTTAAATATGTTGCAATAGGATTATTTACTTCCTTAGCGCATTTTTATTTGAATTTTCCGGGTTTTCCGAAATCGGAACCGGAACTTTCCGGAATCGGCACGGAACGAAGAAAATAGTTCCGGTTCCGTCCCGGAACCAGAACTTAATTTTGTCGTTCCGTTCCGACCGGAATCGGAATCCGGGACGGAATACAATTTTGTTCCGGATTTACATCATTAATTGAGATTGTCGAGTTTTGAGTGAAACTATTCCATCTGATTTTTTTCATGGCCTTTGCAAAATTTCTGAGAGTTTGATGGAAATCAATATGATGACGCAATACTGTTTGATATGTTTCACATAAATGTAGTAAAATATACTTTCTTGTTATGGATTATAGCGAAAAATACGTTTGATGCGGTTTTAAAGAGGGTTAGTTTTTGCTTATTACAGAGATAATTAGACGGATGAAAAAAACCAAAATTCTCCTGTATTTCGGGTGAGGAAAACTGGTCAGCCTAGTTATACCGAGCTCTGCCCACAGATTTTATAAACGCCGGTAATGATTAATTACAGTCGAACCGAGATGTTCATGGACCTGTCGAAACGGATATGTACAGCATCAACGAATGCTCGAATCAACGGATATACTACATGCATACACAGACCCTGTGCCCCATACTCCTAAATTCACCTTCTGTATTTTTCATATTTTCGGTATTCGGACAAACCAAGTTCATATGTAATTTGAAAAGTCATGTACACAATTTCGAGATAAACTTTAAACAAATGAAGTAAACTCGATTGTAGCTAAATCTGAATCCCATAGCTGAAACGGATGTCTGTATTCCGGGAGACTAATTTTATCGAAAGCTTACACTGTCACTCAGATTGCTAATTACTATCGCTCTACATAAGTTCTCTCCCGATCTGGTCGGAATCGGAATCCGAACTTCGTGTTTGAAAATGATAAATGATGGACTCATACGTCTGCGTCATGCTTCTTGCCTACGATTACGAAAGCAAATCCCGCCTCAACATTTTTGATTTGGGATACTGTACTGTAATGCGTAATGTATTGTTTCACAGTTACTTCCATTCATTCGATGGACGGCTAAAAACTGATAAACATTCAGTCGCTTTGGAAACCCCGTAAATAAAGTTGCGGAGCTCCTCACCGCATTCTCATTTTTCAGCTCTTCTTTCGTGGCTTGAATTGTGGGTTTCGCATGTCGTATCGTTTCTCGTTCATTCTCAAGTCCCAGAATATGAACAGTTACTTGCCTCAGGCAATGTGTATAGCCTACGTTGGAATGAGAATCTCATCGCTAAGGCTAGTATTACTCTACACCCTACTTGCAAGTGCCTATACACACCATGAGTGTGCACGTGTGAACCTGGTAGGTAGGCGACGCGGTAGTGCATCTGAGGGTTTATGCTTCTGCCCTATTATGTGATTCTTGAATGCGGGTGCATGAATTGGAGTAAAGAGAGGTTTTGCTTCACAAGTATAGGATACTAGCAGGTTTGCCCACACGTTGTTTACACCAAACTGTGAATTCTCAGTGGTTGCACAATGATCTGGTAGAATATGCTGCTGCACAAAACTTGTTAGAATTCGCATATTGTAATGTAACCATTTCACACATGACTGCGTGAAACCGTTCAATAAACAAATCTAATACAATGTGGTGACAATTCTTACGTTGAAATTCGTTTAAGCAATAATGCCTTGTATAACCAGCAGCTGAAAGTGCGTTGCTGTCTCATGAAACGCGCATCATTTTGAACCCTCGATTGTAATCTCTCGGTAATTATTCACATTCAAACTAAGTACAATTATATTAGGTACGGTACCCTCAAATATATCTAGTTCACTACCTAGTAATTGTTGAAATACGCGTTACATGCCTTTCATTTCATGATGTGTGGAGATATTTACCGTAATTAGTATTTACAGAGCGTAAAAAGCAAGAGAGAAAAAACTCACTAGCTAATGCTACACCAACGTTTTTCACTGGCTCCATGAGCACATGTATAATACTTGTTTGCTGCAAAGTTCTGCCGTCAGTGCTATTGCAATGTTCCATGTGGTGCACAAACACCAACGATTGCTTAACCAAACGTAATTTACCCAACTCAGGATAGGAAACTGATGCGTGCACATTATACCGCATACCTCTAGTGTAATTTATACATGGGTATAGGAACTGGACAACTGAATATTAACACAATCGGTCAACTCTGCCGGAGGAAATAATTTGCTAGATGAATGGTAATGGTGCAGGGCAGCAGTTGAAGTGGAAGAAATGTAGAGTGATGTAGTGAGAGGATATAGCTAGAAGATATATACTGCGGTGTCTTTTAATGTAAATGAGCAAAGACCATCGCGGCATAGTCACGGATTTTCCTAAAAATTTGGTCAATAGGTGGAAATGCAAGATCATGAAGTTTCCCCATTTTTCAACCCGCCGTTAGGAAGAAAACCCGGGAAACAAGTTTTCGGGCTCTAATTTGTTGAGGCGCAACCAGACCAAATTCTAAGATTCGGCCTCTCTCAAAATTCATTGCTTTCACTGAGGAACCATACGGAATTTTTAGCTTTCATATGCAAAATTTGAAAAACTACAGATATTTGTATCAGAAATTCGAATTTGAAATTTTTAGATTCCAATGAGGGGTCGGACCGCCCGAAAGTTGAAAAAACCGAACATAAGTCGTCTCCCATGAAAAACATGTGAGTGCATACCCACGCCGTTGCCAGCTTGCTAGATACACAGAAGGGAATGGCTGAAGAGCTGCTGCACGTTTGCAGCTGCAACGCTGTAACGAGCAGCAGCTCTTCAGCCACGAACAGCTGGTATGCAGCAGGGTGAGGATGACAATTTTGCATGATTGTTTTCACGCAGAAGTTGTGTCACCCCAACTAGTCCACATTTTTTCTTCCAATAACAATTGTAGGGCTCATTGGATAGACCATATATTTGCCACGGAAATAGATCGAATCATGCTGCATCCAATGAGCCCACTTTCTAAGCTACAGACTCCGTTTGCGGCGGTTTTTGCTCACTTCTATTAAAAGACACCCAATGAGAGGATACGGAAAGTACCAGGGTACCTAGGGGTACGTGTGCGAATTTTCTCTTTATGCACACCCGCAATGAGGGCAGTGATGGCAGCAACATGTGCAGCCGTATAAATAAATACGGGGGTTGGTGGTAGCCAAATATCAGTTGTTATTAAATACGTTTAATCTCAGTACACCCAAGTAAGTAAATGCGCGTAGTGGTGGCAGCCATATGTATGTTTATGTTAGTAAATCGTACTGGGTATTTATTTAATGGTTTGGTGCAGTGGGAAACTGCAATCCACCCGACATCCGACATTTATCTATGCATTCAACCCAACACGTTTCGGTTGATCTAAAATCATTGAATTAAATATGAATTTTAAGCATTTACATTTGCCCAGTTAACCATTTTTATGTCAAATAGAATATGTCGGGTGGATTGTATATTGAGCCGACATATTGTATCATATTACATACACACATCGGGTGAATCTCTAATCCACCCGACATTTGTCGAGTGGTTCCTATTTACATGCCAATTTAGCTAAGCATTGATCGAAAATATAAATTTCTAGCATTTATTTTCGCTCAGTTAACCATTTTAACAGATTTCGGGTGGATGGTGGATTGCATATCGACATCTGCAGACCACCAGACACGTGTCGGGTGTATTGAATTTTCACCCGATATACTACAGGTGGATTTAATAGATACATGTCGGATGTCCAGGGGATTGCAGTTTCCGGTGCAGTGTACGCATATTCACACCCCTGTTAAGATCCTGGGCAGTGTGATAACGGTCTGGATGCACATTATGCACATTCGTGCTGAGGACCTGCGCAGTACTGTGAAGCATATGCGTAACCTTGTTAATTCACGTGGGTAGTGAGGAGATTTAGGACGATGAGAGGATACAGATGACGTTGTTATATAATACTAAGGTTACGAATGCCCGATCAGTATATGTACATCAGTGTAAAGGGTGCCTGCATATGCATACCATAGTTAAGATCCGAGACAGTTTGGACAGTTTGCCATTATCCAATTAGTACACCTGTGCTAAGGTCTTTTCATCGACTTCATACCTTTGGTAATGGGTATGCATACCCACGTAAAAGGACTCACCACCGAGAAGAGAGGTTGGATTCACATGTGCACATGTCTAAATCGCGTTTGCTGCGTTGTTCTCTGCGGATTACTGGTGCTATGGCGCATTGCACTCACAAACTCACGACACTTCACCAACGCTGTGCATATGGTACGTTTTCGAGTGTCGTAAAATAAGTTTTTGCACAAATCAGTATGATCAATGCGGCAAGCTGAAATATGTCTAGGACTTATGTCCACATAAAATTTGAAAAAGAAAATTCGTCGCCGTGGTAATGTTAGCCGCATTGAGCATCCTGATCACCTGAAAGAAATCGTCTGGGTTTGAAAACTTGGCAATGTTGGCCTATTTATCGTGTTTAAAAATACCGCGCTTCGCCCGCCAAGGGATCCACATGAATGCTGTGATCCTCTGTCGGCTAATAATATGTATGTCGCATCATCATATAGAGTGATTTCATACAGAAGACGTGATTGGGAACTGTCCAGATATTGTGTATACATTTTCCCCCTCCTCCCTCCCCTTGGTATGAAAAATATTGTGGCGAAAAAAAAACTGATGCATGCTGACAAAAATATTGTGAAGATCCTGAACACGAGCTAAAACTATGAAAATATACCACAGTAATTAATTTTTTTAGTGATTTACCTCCTTAATATATTTAAACACCTTACAATGTGATTGCAATCGCAACCCGTAAACCCCCTACTCAAATGTATATATATGCAACCCCATGTGTAGTGTAGCCTACGAAATTTTATAGAATTTTATGAAAATTCCGGAAAAAGCTATTACTGCGTGTATCCTAGTTTAAATTATATGTAGAGCTAGTCAGTGGTTTGAATAATCGCATTGACAAATACGAATAAGAAATACACCTATTTCTGTTTGTATTTGCTCTTGACCAGCTTGAGCACTTGTATTTCTGAGTAACTTGACAAGATTTCGGCCAAAAATTGACAACTACTCCCGAATTTCGGAAACAATGATACCAAAAGATTCCTCTCGCAAGTACTTTCCGATTATACCATTGGTATCGATTTGTGACTGCTGGTACCAGAGACATGGGACAAAATGCCTAATATTTTAGAGAATTGTTTTCTCGTACAATTTCCAGCCGATTTTCCAACAGTTTTTTTGTTTGATGCAGAATTTAAGTTTTTAAAAACGTATCCTTGTATGAGATTTGAAAAATTCAGGAAAATCTCAATCTTATATTTTTGTTACATTTGAATGTAAACGTGTCAAACATATTGTATACTAAAAAATATTCATCGTCAGATCTGTTTGCAAAATAGGAGATTTGAAAATTTCATGAAAATAAATTTACGAGAAATTAGCATGGGATTTCCCATAAGGATTTTCATGTGCCAATGGGCCTTTGTTATCTTCCAAAATTTCACTTTGAAAAAATCTAGAAAAAACTACCACATGAGAAATTTTTTGGCTAAGTTGGATTGTTTGAAGAAGGATATATGCTTTACACTCAATTATTTCGTCATTATACCCAAAATTGATTGCATTACACCACTTTAACGCCTAAATTGACTAACTTCATATTTCAAATTTCTTGTTGTGCCTATAGGAATGGCATTGTCGATGTGGCCAGCCCGGCAAGCGTGCAAAACATACGCAGGACATATTCGCAGTCGTGTTAGTTTTCTGTGTGCTGGGCGTGATGTATGCACGCTCATATGCATAAAAAGTGCTAGTGCTGTGGACATATGCACACCTCGGTGAAGATCTTTGGCAGTAACGTCATAGTGTGGGCAGTAAGTATGTACACCGATATGAAAAGCCTGATCATCGAGAAGAAAGTGGTAGGATTTTATAGATGCTAGATAAAGCCCATGTTTAAAGTGCATGTTGCAGTAAGCAGTTGAGCAGAGGAGTTCATCATCATCAGCAGGCCCAATCGTGCTTTTCTCTTAGACTGGGATGGTACTTATCTTCCTGTCATTTCTCCCGTAAACTTTTTCATTTATTTACACGGAATCTTCTTGCGTTAGGTGAAAATTAGCAGTTTTATCTAAACGAGGCGTCCTAAAGGTTGTGTTTTCGTAGTGATTATCACCTGCGAACAGGAATAATTGTTACAACTTACAACAAAAGCTGTGTACTCAGATAATCCCGTTGATCCTCCTCATAGCACAAGAAAGTCTCCTCAGATCTATATAAACTCGTCAGGCCTCATCCCTAAGTTCATCATAGTGAGGTTAAAGTGGAGGTCGTGAAGCATTTTTCGATGACAACGAATTAGTTTTGTCTCCCGGAGCTCTGAGAGCCACTAGTACTGGAAGGTGTTGTGAATCCAGATCTGGGCATAGTGAAGAAGGAGCAACCAGTGTTATTGTTACAAGCATCACAACATCGTTACATTTTGGAGAAGTATAAAATTAATACTTCGCGAGGTTGAATTCTTTTGCAGGGTTCATTGTACTAATTGGACATCTTGAAGGAAACTGTAAACGTGGGAGAACCTCACCTGGATTTCTCCATGAATCGTCGTCCCTTCTCACACATCTTGAACTTAGCGCAAGATAACCGCAATCCTGTGGTACTGATACCGAATTTACGGCTCGGGTCCGAAAGTGCGGACAATCGGGGGAATTGGCGAAGGAATCTGTGGAGATCCATGGCTCCCGAAAGCACCGTGAATCAACCGAAGACGGTTAAAAGGGAAATCGTCGCCTGTGAATGTACTCCAGATATGAAGCCTGTCATTTGTGATGAGTGTCGCCGACGATCAGGTAAAAGTGAAAGAAATTACTTGGGTCTGTGTTGGTGTAATATTCATGGACAAAATATTGTGGGGTTCTCTTTGGGTGTTGGGCTTCTCGTTTGAAGTGAAAATAGCAAATAACATAGTAATTTAACTGTTGTTGGAGTTGGTGAACCACCCACAGAAAAGAAGTAGTCAAATTTCTAGAGATAAGTTATAGATTATAACATGTTTTGTAAATGAATTAGTCTTGACTCGATTGATTTATATAATATAGGGTGATTGGTAGATTACAAAAGCCAGCAATTAATGAAGGTGAATCAAATTGTAATCTGTTGTTAACATTGATTGTTTACACTTTTGAATCATGTAGTTATCGAATGGTGTTGGGACAAGTCACAAGAATCTGGCAAGATCGTCCTACAAAACGGAAGAAAGGATGTCATTTTCAACCCAGGATTCAGCGTTGGAACAACTGCTGTTCGGGGAGAAACTTCTCTGCAAAAAGGCCATCACCATTATTGGGAAATCGAAATGTCAACTGAAGTGTATGGAACAGACATGGTAAGTTTGGTACTCTGTGGTGTAGCATTGTTTCTCAGTTGATGATCAACTGAGCAAACGTATGTTCCCTGGGTACATAAGTGATAATGGTAAATGGTTCTACGGGAGGTGGACATAATCTGAGTTACGACAGTAGTAACTAGGGAACATATAGTGACTACTAAAAACAAGTGACTTTATTACATTGTTTTTAAATTTTTGTTTTAGATGGTTGGTGTCGGAACAGAGCAGGTGGATCTCAATGCTTACTCGCATAGCTTCGTTAGCTTAATCGGAACGGACAAGCATGGTTGGGGCCTGTCTTATAGCGGTGACATTCACCACAACGGCAAAAGTCAAAAGTACTCTGATCCCTTCGGACAGTACGCGGTCGTGGGTATACATCTGGATATGTGGGCTGGAACTTTGGAATTTTATCTTAACCGGAAACCATTAGGTTAGTTCTATTTATACTTTGAGTTAAGTGGATCCATCGAACATCGAATTAATTGAGTTGTCATCTGTATGCTACGTGAGCCTAATTATTTTCTTCTAATTATTTCTGAAATATCTACAGGGATTGCCTTTAGAAACTTGCAAAATGAGACGCTATTTCCGATGATCTCGAGTACTGCTGCCAGGAGTGGAATGAATCTAATTTTCAGCCGGTCATATCCATCGTCACTGCAGATGCAATCTCTCCTTTCGATCGGGAAAAATATCAAGTTTCCTCAAAATACTTCTATTTTCAAATGCCTAGAGCTCCCTCCAGGTCTAATTGGCATAATCAAAAACAATTACTGGTGGATTGTGTCAAGCAAGCCTGATGAAATCGATGGAGGAGGGGATTCCAAGGAGAAGTCCAAGACCAGGAAGGATGTAGGAGATACAGTGGAACAAAAAGATGCAAACATACCAATTCACTGCGAATTTGATGGAGCAATAACAAGGAGTAGGGCAAAAATTGCAGCAGAGATAGCGGCAGGACCGGCAGAGGCTGCTAAGAGTCGCTCAAGAAGCAAATCTTGTGGAAGCCGATCTTCCTGTGAACATCTGTCGTCGGCTGGAACTTCCTCGACATGTCAAGGAGGATCTGGGGCAGGTCACAGCTTTTTCTGTGGAGTTAAAAGACGCATACTTGATTCGAAGCACAGTGGACCTTCCAAAAAAAAGTGACGCTGTGTGTACAATTTTTTGTAATATTTGTAAAGTGTCAAAGAACTGGTGAACATTGTTACTGTATAGATGTTGGATTAGCCTAAGTGAGGTGACCTGAGCAATGCTGCTTGCTTTATTTCTCGAGTTTTCCACGGAGTACGTCAGCTGCAGGATTTTCGGCTAGCGTGTAGAGGCTCAATTTGTCGTTATTAACGAGGAAGTAGAGTCTTTATTCAGTATGTCTAAATTTTCCATTATTTAACTCAGAATTTTCGGACAGATCTAAGTGTGCGTAGGAGTGCATCCACAGTTGTTCTGTGATGCAGAATTTATTTGGTAGTAACTTCCACTCCACACTGAGTTCAATGCCATTATTTCCGTTCTAAACGCTGGATAGTCAAAATTTAACGTCGGTTCTACATATAACGCTGGTTTAAATAATTGATTTTTATGATGTAAAAAATCGTATCTGCCTTGGTAGTTTGTTACGGATTTTGATAATCTGTATTTATTTACATATTCCCCTAGCTGTTCATTCCTGGCATGGGTAAAATGTTGAAGCTACACATAAGTGTGTCATCCTGTCGTTCTCTAACCAAAGGTTTCCTAATACGTAAATGCACAAGATACTGAAGAGTCTTTTCCTGATGAAAAGTTATGCTGTTTTCCATTTTCGTGTTCACCGTAAATTTAAAGTTTTTTAATTCGTCACTTTATTGTGGAGGATCAGTTGTTCATTATTATTATGAGATCCATGACTTAGACCAAGAATTAACGCATATAATGTAGGGGGTCCAGATTATTGGAGGTGTAATTTATTAGTTTGGAATCTGTGAAACTGCTTTAAGCTTGTTTCGGATGTTAATAAATTCTAAATTAATTATGATATAGTGTCAGAAAGTGTCACTTTTAAAGTTATGTTAACCTTTTCGTTCGCACATAGCCTTTATTTGTTCCCATTAAATACGTAATTGTGTCATGTTATGTTAGCTATTATTCGTGGTCAATGAATGAATGCTTCCTTTTACGCATGATTGACATTGCTATGTCATTGTAGACTTTTGATCCAGCACCTACTTGAGATCCTCGGAATTCTGACGATGCAGTCACATTACCATGTTCAAAACATTCTTATTTCATCACTTCTTTCTCTGATCTGACAAATTTTTTTCACAGATAAGTGCTCGCCTTAATAGCTATGAGTCCTCCACTTGCTTTATAAAATGATTCATAAGCTTTGAAGGCATCCTTCCCTTGAAGAATTGCGGTAAACTCTGTGATTATGAATTGCTGCATGGCTAGCAAATTGAAAACAGAGGCCGCAGCGAAGTCCTTTTCGTCGTAAGAACACTCGCTGCACGCCTTCAATCTTTCATGATCCTGCAGAGCCTTGGTATTCGTAGACTTGAGGGTCTGGATAAGGTTCCTGGTGAGAAGGATCAAATGAGCTGGAACGTTTTCCTTTGCCTCTTTCAAGGTATGCAGAGCGAAACGGATGATGGTAAATATGACACGAGCTATTTTCGTCCCATCCGGCGCAGTAGCATCCTTCGTTGGGCTTCGTAATTCTGAAGCATATACTTGAGAAACCATGGACAATTCGAAGGCCTTGGACAGGTCTTGAACTTCATCCCTCGTCAGTTTGGATATTGTCCTATACTCATCAATTAAGCATAAATATTTACGATAAATAAATCCCTTTCCCGTCATTCATATATCCGTAGCTCACAGTAACGAACTGGATTTCGGGACCGATAAGGTTTTGTCTCCGTTAATGGTGAGCAAGCCTTTCCCGAAAAGCTCAAGGACATGCCCTCTTTGACGCTTCGAACACTGGTTCCTCAGAGCTGTCAAATAGAACTTGGTCGCAGCTTCAGGGCTGTTAATGCTGTCGATGTCTGCTGCAGATTGTTTCACATACGGGCAAGGCCCGTAACCAACCAATGGCTCATCATAAAAGTTTGCATTGGCTTTGCTCAAATCCTTGAGGTTCGCATCCTGTGTCCACCACCCAACATGAGAGAAGAAGTCCACATCCGTCTCGGCAGTGATGCCAGAATCTGCGCATCAAAATTTATCATTGACGCTAAATCTTCCCACTCCCGGTACTCACGATACAAAAGCATTCCGAGGGAGTCGAATCAAGCATTTTGAAATGGTGCACTATTTAGTGCAGAAACTCCCCAAAATGTTTCCCCGAATCTATCGTGTACTTGACTCGAAAAATTCTGAATCACAAGAGGTGAATGCTCTGTACAGATTCACAAACTTACAACGAATGTTGTCAAGCCCCTTACCACTGGTTCCACTACTCCGCCTCATGATGCTATGAAACGAGTTTGTCGGGGCGCTGAAAGAAAGATCTCTCTTGTCTCTCAACCTCGACTTTCCAAAATATTCCCTGCTCAGGTGGTTATTCAAATCAAAGTCAATATTGGACAATATGCTGAGCAGTGGACTCAGAACGCGAATTACGTCTCCCGACTTCTTCCCCGCTTCTCTGGACAAGCTTGGGAACCTCTCACCCCCGTCGGTAATACTCGCCTGGGAAATACTAACAAGTTCCGGGGTCCTTCGCGGCATCCCCCGTCCCCATCCTGCTCCTGCCTCCTGCTTCCCCAATGACGACCGTACTAGCCCATCCTGCTTCAAATGTTCACCCTCGCTCGACATTACATAACTAGTCTGCTCCACATCATTAGATGGAGCTGGTGGCTTGGAACCTTTTACCAGCATAGTTACCCTGTCAGTTCCCCCAACCATCACACCATCCTGATCATCTCCATGCTTCCCATCCGCCGTCCCGGCGAGGAAGCCCAGGCGACGGATCTGATTTTCAAGATATATCAAGGAACGGCGTCTCCTCGTAGGCACAGCATATGTAATCGTTGTTGTGGTTGAGCTTGAGCTGGATGAGCTGCTAGAGCTAGAGCTCGAACTGGAACTAGAATGTGAGTAGGTGGCAGGGCCACCTGTCTGGAAGAGGTGATGAGGAAACCCTTGAAAACCACCAGGCAGTGTAAAACTCGGGAATCCATCATCGGGCTTGAGCTCACCAGCTGAGGACACAGCCAACGCTCCGGACATAGTTGAACGGCCAATCAATGCGGGCGGCAGAGGGCCAGTAGGCCCACTGACCCCGAGAACCCCACCCAGAGCAGGATTTCCACCAGAGCCACTTCCCGTTCCACAATCACCCTGGCTTACGAGCCCATTTATTCCCCCCGTAAATCCACCGAATATTGAGTTGAGGAGACTGCCAGCACCATTTAAGACACAACCAACGGCGTCCAGGGCAGGTCCTAGTAAACTATTTCCACCTCCCCCGCCGAAGCCAAATAAACTTCGCCCTTTTTTCGGACTGGGCTTGAGGAGGTTAACGATACCCCCTGTGGCTGAGGCAGCGTCCGCTGCGATCACATCCAGTCCACCGAGGAGCCCACCACCCACAGCTGATGCAGGGCCTGCGTCCTGCTGCTCTATGGCATCAATGAACTTCTTTGGAAAACCGCGGGAACCCAGGCGGGCCCCAATTTCTCTCAATAGTCTGTGCAACCGCGTTACATTCTTGAACGTGTCTACAACTCCAGTAACACCTCCTAATCCTGTCGTAAGGCCTTCAATCCCACCTTCACCGTTGCCACTGTACGCCTTTCATATGCAGAAGCAGAGAAATGAAAAGGCGTTAGATTCCCATACTATTTTACATTACGAAATGCGGTGTTCGAGAGAGGCCAGAGGGCTTACGAGAGTTGACACGGCGGAGGCCGGACCCGAAATACCCCCCAATCCAGCACCGAGACCAACAAAGACGTCGAACTGATCTGGTTGGTCAGTTGTAGTCCCGAAAAGTTTGGCGATTTCGGAAATACCCTTTTTAAGCAGATCGAGGAGAATCGGGGCATGTGTGAGATCTGCGGGATTAGGATTGGGTCCCTTCGGCACTTCCTTTTCACTTCCATCGGTCACCGCCCCCCTGCACAATCCGTCTACAATTCTCAAGCCGACGTGAGACATCTTGAGAGCGTGAATTGCAAAGGGCTTGTTACGCTCCTCCCCTAGTTCCTCCAATGCCTGTCGTAACCCTTCTCCCTCGGGAATGAAATGATGATCGTACAAAGCGAGCTCACCCAATTGCGCAGTCCCACCGAGGAAGATCCCCAAACCAAGACTTCCAGCTAGCTCCTCTGCATCGTATTTAGAGAACGTGCCAACTTCCGATGATTTCGCTATCTCTACACTCTTTTTCAAAATCTCCTGTGCCTTATTTAGTTTCCCTTTGCTGTTCGCATCCTGCAACATGGTCATACCATTGGTGATGAGCTCCACTGTGGATCCCACGAGTCGGGCCAGGGCAGGAGAGTCATCCAAATCGGCGAAGAAGTCGTAAGTTTCCGTTATATCACCGCCAGCCACAGTCCCGCTTCCAGAATTGTCTGCCTCTGCCCACCCCGCCTTCCCACCCGTTGCTGCAGTCATGCTTAGCGCGGCGATGCTAGCATTCACGATAGCATTTAAACCCCATTTGGGATTCTTCACTTCGGCCTTCCTCAAACCTCCGCCGCGATCAGTAGGTTTCCCATTGGACTCAATTTCGGTGCTGTAGTCGATTTCGAACGCGTGCCCTACGGATTTTCCGAGCGAAGGTTCCGCCTTGCATGACACGAAGACGCTCTCAGTGCAAGTTGTCCAGCCGAAAGCTCGCGCCTTGTCATGGTAGCCCCCCCGAGCATTCCAGGCATCCCATTCAATTCTATAGGGTTGACCTCCGATAATTATCTTGTCTGCAGGATTGTCATTGTCCATAAACTTCCTGTGTGGGGTGAAGAAGGTGTGAAATTCCGGGTCCAATTTGATACGCATCTCTACGGCTCAAGTACTCACCTGATATACGCGTATGCCACATAGTACAGTTTGTCATCGCCGGCCTTCTGCTTTAGTACCACAAAAACATGCTTCTTCTCCGTCCTCACGATGTGGTCCTCCTCCTGTGTGAGAACGATGACTGGTTTGCCGGAATCAATTTGATCTCGTTGAAATACTATGGACCCAGCTTTTGTTCCCTCGTGCCTTTTATAGTAAGTTCGGTCGTTTACGCGATCAACGTGTTGTGTCAAAACGGGATCTCCAGTAAATCTCGATTGAGGGAGCGCAGAGGCCGCTGCTTCAACAGCTCCACGGTATTCATCCTCTTGAGGGCCAGTATCTCGCTTAACGGGCACATTCACGGAGTGTACCAGTTTGATTAGCAGTACGACGTGTACCACAGATTCGGCAACGGACAGTTGGGCTTTCATTACGTAACTATATACGCAGCCAATTTATGTTATTTTTTTCTAAAAAATCCCAGGATACTCTTTTTATAGGAGTGTGCAAGCTATTCGTGTAACACCTTGAGAAAAGATGAGCTGTTCCAGTTTGTCACTATTTTATGTCAGCGTCCTACATACAAACCCACATTTAAGATACTCAGTGGGGTGGGACAAAGGCAAAGCTTTCCAGATGGCAATGTCCTTTATCCTGGAGGGGGAGGCAAATTCCAATCCGCCTAAGCAGGTCCGTTGCCAGCTGATGAGGGAATTGAACTTGTGACGATTGATGGTACAAACTTGCTCCTGTATTCAATTGCACTTGGTTGAAGATGTGCGAAGGCCTAGCTATTGAATAAGGTGTTCGAAAAGGTTACATCCTATTCAACTTTTTAGCTCTGTAAAGTTGTTTCGGATGCCTCACGAAAGAAATGTTTATGTAAACGTTCGATTCAAAGAATCTGTTTGGATTTCTCACCTTCACGAAGACTATCGACCCATACACGGATGGACAAATTTACACTACAGCTTCTATAGTTCAAAGTTCAAAGGAATATATATACTTATTATTGGTTCGGTAAGCCAACAACTTTAATAACTCGGTGCACGGCGTCAACCTGACCGCGATAACACATGACTCAATCATGGAAAATCAATGACAATGGCTACAAATAGAAGGGTACGGTAGTTGGGAAGTAATAAAGTTACTTTAATGACACAAAATAATTTAAATTCAATCTTCCCAATAAAAGAATCACGACAGAAAAATAAAAATTCACGCGGGGTTTCATGTGAAATCAGTCACTGGTGAAAGAATCTCAATAACTCAAAACGGACAAAAGTATCTCGACCCACGTCAAGGCACTTCGAAACAAGTTCTCAAAATTTCGCTCGCAGTTAACCGATTTTGTCCAAAAGGAGTCATCCCATTGGCTGAGAAGAAAGTTCATTTTGCGTACCGACCAGGGATAGGAAATCCAACAAAGTAGTAGTGGATTCCGGATTGTGGATTTATCTCCAGTTCTTGGATTACATTAGGATTAGGATTACCGTTCATAAAAAATTCAGGATTTCGGATTAAAACCTCTACGAGAGATAAACTGGATGACGGATTATGGAATATATTCCGTAATCCGGATTACGGAATACCGTAATCTGGAATATGGGATACTTTGATAAGTATACTTCTCGAATTACAAATTCTTGTCATCCCCATCAATAACAAAGGTAGCTAAAATCTATTAGTTTCCCGTGCTCAAATTTAGAACGCTTCCGTTCCTCTGAGAGTTTAAATGCTTTTAATTCATCCTGATAAATTTGCTCAGTAATTAAACAAAATGTTTAAAAATAAAACTTAACTAGTGAGAGTGTAGGGGAAAATCAAAATGTTTCACTAACGTAAAATTTCCGTAAACGAGTCGAAAACTTTCCGAAGCACACATAAAGGTGCTTTTTATACAAAAGTTAAAACGTAACTTTTACATGGTTTTATGATGACCGCGAGCTAAATTTTTGAAAAGTTTGAGATCGGTCCCGTCCTAGCCTACGTTTGAGTTTGAAAGGCTCTAGAAACTCCTCCCGCGATTTTCTAAACATATCGTTATTATCGACGAAAAATCGGTCTCATACATATGTTTTACGGACCAGTCAAATAATTTTAGTAGTAACAGAAACGAAACATGCAATACTGGGTCCCCCACGAAAGGTAAAAGCGCTAGAAGTTTCGCTTAAAGTAATTCGGATTGTGGAATACGGATTATGCGCACTATTAACATGGATTACGGATTAGGATTACAGTCTGCAAAGTTTTTGCGGATTGGGGATTACGGATTTTTTGTACGGCATAAAAACGTGTGCATTACGAATTATTGGTCCATATAATCCAGTAATCAATCCATAATCCATCCGGAATATGAATTTTTCCCGTAACTGCTACCGACCGTCGGCCAGAATATTCGGCAAAATTCTCTACGTGCTAGGCGAACTTCGTTCTGGCTCCGCGAGCTTCCTGGTGGCTGATTGGTCCAGGCTGCGGAACTTTTCTCTCTCTCTGCTTAAGAACAGAACATACGATGTCCTCGCGCACTTGGTACGGAGCGTCCCGATAAAACTCCTGAGCAGGTTATTTTCAGTTGAGTTGTAACAATAATGGGGATATTTGAATGCATTATGGATTTGTCAAGAATTATCCGTCTATAAACCTGAGTGGTGAGTGACTACCCCGCAATTACCCGATTCACTAGTTTTTTTCATATTCTGGAGCAAACCGCTTTAAAATTGATTTTAAAAGTATACTTCTGGAAGTTATTATTTCAGCAAGAGGTGTGTCAAACTTAAAATGAATGACGGGAGGGTTTTGCATAGGAGCAAAGTTATCATAGATTGTGGGTTCAAAGTGAAGAATGTCATGCAATAAAAAATTCTATTCGCCACAATTTACCGAATAACAAGGATTTACCCATTACTGATTTTTTTAAAATTAATGTTAGTAGGAATAATTAGGAATAGGACTAGGATGTAATGCTGTTCTCCTCGGACATGGGAAAAGTGACCGTTGTTAGTGATGGTAACTACACTTCAAAGTTAGGAAAGTTTATTCCTTGCTTTGTCTTTAAGCTTTGCGGGGGGTCACTTTTTACATCTCCCCGGGGCAGAGCACCGACACCGTGTGCAAACCAATATTATAGATAAGCATTTGTATGCTTATCTATGTTCTTCGTGTGCAACGCATAAAGCTTATCCATGAAGCATTATTCTCTGAGAAAGCGGGGGTAGGCGCAGAAACTCAGAATTGGCCCTTCTGGAGGGTCACAGACTTTGAGGTCAATAGGTAAAAAAGGCGGGGGGGGGGGTACGTGCGGACTTAAACATCCCATGTTAAATCCAATTAGGATTCACAAATTTTGATTTTCGAGTAGGTGCCCATTCATACACACATTGCCTCATTGGAGGAAAATTTGGGGTGGTAATTTTTAGCTCAGATCACGGTGAAAGTTATGAAAAATGCCAAATATAGAAGTAAGGGAAATATACAATCTCCTACATTTTCAGGGCGTCCATTTGCATCTCAAAACCTTTTTAACCTCCAGCAGGGTCAAACCTGAGTTTCCGAACTTATAGCTTTCACAGAAGTCATCATTATTGATAAAATCTACGTTGCAAAAGGTGGGGTGTCGATTGTCGATGCTGTGAGCCGGGGACACATGAAAAGTGATCCGCGTTAGTCGGTTTTTTGATTTCTTGTATATAAATGTGGGGGGAGTTAACTATATAACCTTGAGAACATCTTCCCCTTCACATTCCCGGTGCGGTGCAATGGTACTTCAATTACCATTACCGGTTACTATAAATGGCAACATCACGGGAATCACTCCCTGACAATAATCCCGCTCTAGAAAATCGCAACGGCGCGTAGCGCGATCTGAGTTCAGCTGTTGCAACATTGCAAAATACATGGCACAAGGCTGCAATAGGACATATTCCTCAACACATTATATCGCTACGGGTCTCCGTTACACATTGACATTATATAATGGGCCATGGATCAGCTTGGTTTTCATTATTCCCTAGAAATATATAGGTTAAAACGGGATTGTTACAGCTTGCCCCAGCTCTAGCTCTACTGGGTTAGTTAACCAGATATAGAAATGGTGCTGTAGTTTACCATCACCCGCAACACATGAAAGTATACCAAACTTCCTTTTGCGGGGTTCATTTGTGGGCTGAAAAAATGAGGCATTGTTTACGAAACCCAAAATGTAAATTTACTCATGACAATCAGCATTCAGCATGCAAATATTTTGCGTTTCAATGACCGGCTGCCCAGTAATTTATTAATATAACATTTGGTTTGGTGACACATGGACTTGGTTTTCCGGCCAAAATCACACTATGCGCTGAAGATTACACTTTATTCTGAATTAACTCAGATGAGCCTTTCCTTGACCTTGTGATAAACTGCTTGTTCGTTAATAAGAGAGATGATTCTCAACCTCAGGACAGGAGATTGAAATATGCGCTCCCAATTTTAGTATCTGAATTGCATTCATATAGAGCTGGTATAACGGGTAATGGGTAATCAGCTATTACTTATTACCCTAATCCCGCGACCCATCTGTAAGGGATAATGGATAATGGCTACCTCGAAAAAATGTATCGTAATGGTTAATGGGCAATGGGTAATTACAGATTCGTGCAATGTAATT
Organism: Pseudobourletiella spinata; assembly: GCA_009870155.1. Taxonomy (NCBI): domain Eukaryota; kingdom Metazoa; phylum Arthropoda; class Collembola; order Symphypleona; family Bourletiellidae; genus Pseudobourletiella; species Pseudobourletiella spinata. The sequence goes on along the minus strand of WJFA01000034.1, from coordinate 87,381 downwards.
AATGAATAAATTCATACTTTCAGCCAAATTCCAACCAATATTTTTAGAGCCTAGTGTGGTTACTGATCTGTTGCGTTGTACAGAAACTGAAGTCCTACCAGCAAGTAAGTACTACCTTGAATAAGACACTTGCATCAAAAATTTAAGGTGCGTACTTACTTTAAGTACCTAAAAGGTACGATTAAGATAGTAATACAAACAGTTCGGACCGACGAGTCAGCAAAGGGAACATCTGCAAAAGATGCCACCTAAAATTTTTAGAATACAAAACCTGAGCTAAAATCTAACGTTGTAAACTAAGCATTATAGGGATACGGAAGATTGTTTGGGAGCGATTCAAAGATCATTAGCTTCATTCTTCATTCTTGCATGTCATTCAGTAACTCAACAATTTAAACTAGATTTCAAAACTAATCGGACGAGAGGATCATTCCTACGAGCAATGTGGTGAGTGATGAATAATGTAATTGCAATTACCAACTATACGTTATGTCTAATGGGCAGTGGGTTGAAATTCTTAACAAAGTAATGGGTATTTTGAATTGAACGATGTTCAATTTCGTAGTGGGGTACTGAGCAATGGGGAAACTCGAGAAAATGATCTGTTTTGGGTCGTGCTGTGCTGTAATTACCCCTAGCTCTAGCTCTACATTCATCGAACGAATTCCTACGTCGACTGTGAGCTATATTGGTCTCCAAAAGTAATTCCATGAGTTTCGAAGATCTGAGACTGATTGACCTCGTTTTACTTAGATCTTCGATCAAGTTCAATCGAGAATCTGTCATGCGACAAAGAGACACGTATCGGTAGAATTATTTAGACAAATTTTACAGTGTCTGTAGAAAGGAATCGCCCATGCTGTAAAACTTTGTTGAGAATGACAAGAATATGTTTTTATTACGGACCCATCCATCCCTAATAATCGATAAATTACCAATGCTTTATAGATGTCACAGCTGGATCCACTGACTCACGCCGATGATTACGTCATTTATGAACAGATTCTTAAAATCATATTTCAACTGAGAGAATATTTAGTAAACTGCGGTTTGCAAAAATTGTACAGTTTTCCTTCGCTAACCACTCCTTCGTTAAACTGGACCCCAAACCGGCTATAAAGTTTACCTCATTGTGGAGATGACCTGTATCGCAAAAGCATCATATCTCTGCCAAAAGTATTCCTTCTTCCATGTCCCACGTCCCAATCCCAATTATAAAGCCTAATGGACTCAATTCCATATTTACACCTCCATTTTACACCTTAATATATGACTACCACTACGCTCAACAAGTCACAAGCTAATTCTTGTGGTCACTGAAAATAAATCCTTCATGAGTTCATATGACAAATCATGCCGCGGTTTGCATTCAGAGCAGGGCGAATGGGACTCTCGGCTATAAACAAATCAAATGCACCCGAGTCTCCCCGGCACATCACAATAAATGTTTCTCAGTTTTACCGTTTGCGGTTATCATCTCAGATCTACCTACCCGTTGGCCTCCTGGACTTACAAAAATTTACTGTACGTAATAATATCGAGTTCTGCAAACACTCCTACACGAGAGCTATGGAATCACTCATTTTTCAGTGTGCCACAAATGGGTCAGCTACGTATATAGTACAGCGGTACAGCCTCTTTTCCCTCGTTTCAAACGAGGGATTGAAACGATTTTCCATACTGAATTCCCACTGTAATTCATCGAAAAAAGTCCTTCATATCTTCTAAAGCTTCGCAGCAGCAGATCCCTTCAGATTGTTAAAGTTGTTAATACTCAATTTTTTATATTCCTCACGCCTCCACCCAAACCTGAAATTCCCTATCGAATCAGTCTAAACAAAATTTTCCCCTCTTGGCCCTAAGTTTCTCTACAGCTCAACCCTACACCGTTTATCAGTCGAGAACAAGAGATTCAAAATGTGCTTTTCAGGGATCGCTGATTGGAAATAAAATAATGAGAAATTAAACTTCAGCAAATAATATTTATTTTTCTTTTCCTCTATTCCTCTTTTCTTACTGGAGGGAAACCCGTGCTAAATTCAACAAGAGGACAGGATCTGCCCTCTCCTGTTCCAACACACACGCTCCAAGCATCCTTTCAACTTGTGCATTGTGAGAGAGGGAGTACGTCTTTGTGACGAAAAGCTGCTGCAAGTAAAAACGTCAGCTGTACATTGGAAAAGGAACTGGACCAGCATATACGATGGAATATACTACGGCCCACTGCAAACGTGCTATGGAGGGAGCATGAAAATAATGAAAAGATTCGTATGAAAGCATCAAGTATTACGGGTGTCCGCGTACGCTTTTTGCAATTTCGTATCGTACGCATTCATAACATACAGGCACAGGACGGGAAGGGGGCTACGTACATGAGCGGGTTTAGTTTTTGGCGAGAGAGTACAGTACGGCTACGGCGAGGCTCACAGGGCGGGCGGGGCCTAGGCAGTGGAGCCAAAGAGAGAATCTGTGGCAGTGGGTCACGTGGGACTGGACGTCGAGCATCTCCAATTTGACGGTGAAATGAGAGCGCGGGTAATTTGGCGCGGAATTGAAACGGACAAATTGTGAGTGAGATTGGAAAGTGGTTGGGCTGGCTCCAATGGGGAGTGCGGAGAGAAGGTGTGGATAAGCTGGGGCTGTAGGAAGCTTAATGACGGAGTGTGTACGTATGTGTTCTCCGTTTGTGTGTGAGTACGTATATGTAGTGTGAGTATGCCATTGGCAGTGCTGAAGCTTTTTGAAGTGAGAGTAGTAGGAGCACACACACACTAAGACTACGAGTTTGTATTACTATTACTACTGGACTTGGCGTTATGGTAAGTAAATGAGTGTGGAAGGGTTTTGTAAAGCTAAAAAGTTGACTACACATTTATGATGATAATACTATGTCATCTTTTGTGAATTCGGACGGACGACGAAGGGACTGGTATGGGTAAGGAGGTTGCCCGGACAAGTGTTTTCCTAAACCTCACATCAGATCAGTTCTCCCTCCGGTTTCAAAACTTGAGTGTGGAGTAAAGTTAGATATGCGTATACATATACATATATACAGTAGTGTGTATATGAGTTTGTGTGTGTGTATGTGTTTATTAGGAAGACAAGTGAAGGAACTGGAGGAAATTTTTGCGGTATTTCAACTAAGACAGAATTGAAGAGGATAAGGCAGAGAGAGTGTCAACATGAGTGATTCTCCGGGTGGGCGTCCGCGGAGAACACGACAGTCCGGACGGCTCTCGTCAGTTAGTTCCACCACCCCGGTAGTGAGTAACCCTTACAAAAAGCCCACGTATTTAGCGGGTCGGGAAAAGAGATGCGACGTTCAGACGACTCCAGTGACGAGTGGAACGGCGGCGACGACGACGACGACCCCGTCGTCGGGACGAGGTCGAGGGCGCGGACGGGGAAGACCGCCAGGAAGTGGACGGGGTGGTTCGACGAGAGGTCGGAATGCTCGACCTGAATGTGTGGCTTCAAGGACTGAAACGAAAAAAACTCCTTCCACAAGGGGGAAAAAGAGAAGAAGAGGGGGATATAATACTCACGATTATCACTATGGGTCAGACTTTGACTCGGATCAGAATGAGTCGGAACCAGAACAACCCGCGTCGGATTCTGACAGTAACTCTGTGGATGAAAACATTGGTCGTAAGCGCTTGTTTATTTTTTTCTGTGAGGAGCATGTAGATGAGATGGCTCTTATCTTAAAAAGAAGGTGGGACATATGGGTTGTCAATATTTTTGATTGGGAAAATCAGTATATGAATCGTATTGTAATGGTGTCTGCGCTGCTGGAGTTATCGATGACAATATTTAATCAAGTTCAGTGTACTGTGTGGACCAAACGGGACTCTATTTATAGGAAATTTTCTCTTTGCTATTACAGTGGATGAGGGGGTTGAGAGTGATTCAGACTTTTCGGTGGCTTCGTCCCGTTTGATACGCCTTCCAAGTCCTCCCGTTCCTGTTTGGTTGGATGAGGAGCACTCGTGTCCAGAAGATTTAGAAATTCCCCAGTCCTCCGATGATTTGTTACTTCCTAGAGAATTAGTTGTTAAAGCTGTTTCCATTTATGAATCCATTAGAAGGTTTCATCAGTTAGTACGATTAACACCATTCCGCTTTGAAGATTTTTGTGCAGCTTTATCCTGTGAAGAGCAAAGTAGTTTGCTCAATGAGGTGCATATTCAGTTGTTAAAGGTAAGCGGATGAATCGGATTTTTACATTAAATATGCCTGATTCATGTAGCCGTAGTATTCGTTGACTCACTCTGCGTCACTTTCCGTCATGTCCACAGGCCGTTTTGAGGGAGGAAGATGCAAATGGAACAGTGTTTGGCCCGAATGACTGCAAAGACTCGGTGCAAGCCACGCTTTTCTTTATGGACAACATGACTTGGGCTGAATGCCTCCGTTCGTATGCCGAGAGTGACCCAAGTTGGAGTGACATTTTGCGGGAAATTTCGTCCGTGGAGTACCCTTTCTGTGGACCAGAAGTCCGGATAAAAGTGTTGGGGTGGCTGGTGGAAATTTTCCTCGCTACCAATTTAGTGCGTGAATCTCTAGTTTCCGAAGGAAACATTCTCCACGAGGATCATTGTAGACACTGTAACCGACTAGGCGAACTTATCTGTTGTGAAACCTGTCCTGCCGTATATCATTTAGGATGTATAGACCCTCCGCTGTCAGAGGATGATCCCCCGGATGATTGGAAGTGTCCAATCTGTGTAAAAAACAAGGTACGGTGGAATTACATGCATATATACAGGCGATTCGGTCAATAACGGTACCTCTGGGGATGGGTAAAATTCTACCGTTATAGAGTATCTAAATACCACTACAGGGCTTCTACCGGGGAATTCAAATCTTAGCGTTAGAAGCCAAAAACCGTTAAATGTTGTACCGTTATAACCCGAATCAAGTATATATGCATATGCATATAAAGTAAAAATAAAATTAATTATCTTCAGTCATATTCCTTCGTGTGCCTAATGTAATGTGAGCTTCTTCATATGTACTCCGAATAGGTTACTGGTGTCGCTGATTGTGTATCTGATATGGAGAAAGCGGGTCTACTCATACGACACGAAAAGTTAGGTTATGACCGACACGGAAGAAAGTACTGGTTTCTTGTACGCCGCATTCTAGTGTAAGTTTCCAAGTGGCCCTCATTTATTATAACTCCTATGCATTGTTTCATAGCCCTTCATCCCAGCTCACATGCTGTCAGATATCTCATCTCTCTGTCTCTCTCATGCTTTCAGTGAAAGTGACGATGGTAGCGAAGTCTGGTACTACTCAACACAATATCAAGTAGAAGAATTAGTAAATCAGCTCGACCCAGATAATTACGAAGCGGAGTTGTATGAAGCAATAGTTAGTCAAAAGGATGAAATATATCGACAAATGGCCATAACGGAGAAAGTTACCAATCAAATGAACAGTAAACATCAGAAAACATATATAGAGGCTGAAAATGGTGAGTGTTCTCTAATTCCCTTCGAAGCTAACTCTAATTGTGTACATTACAACCAGTATGACTTCAACGCTTTTGAATGTAATTTCAATTGTTTGTACACTACTACGAGTAAGCACTATGTAGAAGAACTGGCTTTAGTTTCAACGGCTTTGGTTTTCCCCCCCCAGCAATGCTGAAAAAAATTCATGAGAGGAGGCTCGTGCTGAAACAACAGGAGGAGGAGGAGCGGGCACGCCAAGAGGAGGAGATTCTTAGAGCTAAAAGACTTCAGGAGGAGGAAAAACAAAGGCAGGAAGAGGAAGCCCGCCGAAAGGAGGAGGAGGAGAAAAAGCGGATACGTGAAGATCGATTGAACCGGAGGAATCGTAACAAATACGGTTTTACCTTTGAAGATTTTGAACCCCTCACTCCTAGTTCCATTCATGAAAATAACCACGTTGATGGTGGTGGGGATGATGGTGTGGATGGGAAAACCGGTGACCACGATCAAGAGGTATAACCCCCCAATTCTGAATAAATTTGGTTAATTATAACCACTAACCAATATATTATTTTCGTGAATTGCTAATTTAATTTAAAATAATAATCAATTAAATTACATGCGACGCTTTTATTGTCTTTTCTTTGTTTTTGAACTCTAGGGCAAGAATGTGCAAGTAAAAATGGAAACTGTGGATGAATCCGAAGAGCCATCACCGCCGACACTCTCTCCCAAAACCGAAGATCCCGCCAAAATATGTGATGGTGAAGCTGAAGTAAAAGTTGAGGATGACGATGATATGTTGATCAAAACGGAACAAGTACAAACGCACCACCCCACCCCGGACAGCGAAGTAAAATCGCTCATTGTTGACAAGGAGGAGATCGGAGGAACGACTGTTGTGGCCAAAGAGGAAGCGGTGGCGGCCCCTTCCTCCGAGTCGTCGTCGGCGGAGCCGGAAGAAGCGGCGGCGGCTGGGGCTACCGGGAAAGATCGCACCGTGGCCACACGCTCAAAAACCGGCGCTCTCACACCCAAGGAAGAGCCTGCGTCCACGACGACGACGGCATCCTCCATCCGCAAATCTAAGGCCTTGCATTTGGATATCGACTCCGAGGAGAGGATGACCCGTCTCAAAGCGAGTGGACTGTACAAAATGGGCCACGAAGGCACCTTCCGCACCTACGTCAACTTGTACACGACGGATCCCTTGGCCCTGAGCAAGGCCCAGCACAACGAGGAGCGGGACCGGAAACGACACATGTCCCACAAGTTTTCCCTCACCACCGCCTCCGAATGCAAATGGTCCGGGAGTCAGCATGGGAAGCGGGAAATCGTCGTGGGGACCATGAGGGCCACCCTCCTGGGCATGGAGAATTCCGTTCCGAGCACTTTAATGCACGTCAATTGGCCCCTGCTGCGCAAGGCCTGGGTGTCCGCCGTCACCGGCTGTGTCACCTCCAAGGAGTTCTCCAAGGCCATGATAGCCCTCGCCGCCTGCCTCCGACCCTCCGTCTTCAACACCGTCTGGTCCGAAGGGGGTGGTCACGTCAAGCTGATGCGGATGAGCGCCTTGGAGCGGGAGGAGCGGAAGAAGATTGAGAAGCGGGACAAGAAGGACCGGGACGATGAGGAGGATCGCCTCCGAGTCCTCCCTCAGTTCGTCAAGTACTCCATCCCTCCGAAACACCAAGTTTGGAAACAGAAGGGGGAGGAGTACCGTTTGCACGGGCGGTGGGGATGGCTGTGGATGTCCACGTCCCGACCCTACAAACCGAAGGACTTCCGCAAGCTGGGCCTGTTGGCGGGTCCGTACAAACATGTGATACAGGTCAAGAGTGACACGGGCAAGATCAAAACCATGTTGATTGACCCCAACGTCTTCGATAAACTCATGGCGAAACGCTCCGCAACGTCCAAGAAAACTGACAATACCCCAACGACTGCCGCCGCCAGCAACAGCACCGCCAGCAGTCCTTCCAGTACCGCCACCAACACCACCACCATCACTTGTCCAAACAGTTCAAATTTATCCGTCTCCAAAGGTGACGTTGATCAAGAAGGGGAAGTGGAATCATCATCAGTGCCAGCAGTTGACCCTCCCACCACCCCCCTCCCGAACAAGGTCAGCAGCAGCAACAGCCCCTCCGACAAAGCAGTGGAGGATATCAAAAGTGAACAGGGCGATGAGATCGGTGGGGATGGAGCAGCAGTAGCAACGGGAAAAGTGTCCTCCTCCTCCAGCGAACCTGAAACTAAATCCTCTTCTATCAGTGTGAAGGAACCAGTCCAGGAAGAAGCTATGGATATTGCGGAGGCGCAAAATCAGAAGATCGACGTGGATAGTCTAAGCAAGGACACATGTTCCGAGCCGGTAGGGATCAAGGCGGAAACTAGTGTGAGCGGGGACGACATTAAGAAGGAAGCGGACGCGACGGCTCTGACGACGCCGACGACGACGACGACGAACCACCCTTCCAAAGTGGACGAAAAGTCGGCCCTGACGACGATCACGGAGGCGGCGGTGATCCAGGCGAACGAAGGCGTTAAGCCCACCACGGAGGAGAAACAGGAGGAGGTGAAGGCGGAAGACTCGAAGAAGCAGCAGTACAGGACGGAGCTGATAAATGTGTCATTGGGGATCCAGTCCGCGAACCGCATTATCTACCCCAAGCTGGCCCACCGCGTCCCCGCCCTCGAGAATCTCCTCGTTCGCCGCCAAAAGTTGCAGGCCCTGGAGGAGAAGGAGCTGGCGACTCAGTTTGGCCAGGAGAGCGTGGAAACGTTGAAGCACTACCAGGACAAGTCCGTGGCGACGCGGATCGAGGAGGAGATGGCCAAGTTGGAGCATGCATTCCCCCTCGCCGCCTCCTACTCCCTCAAGTGCTACTCCTACGAGTGCAAGATGGACAGTGAGCCGGCGGGGACGAGTAGCAAGTGCAAGTGCTACTCCCCCATGTGCCGCCTCAAGTTCGTCATCCAGGACTCGCAGCGGAGGAAGGTGGAGAAGAATGCCGTGGCGGAGAAGGAGCGGATGGACAAGCTGAGGAAGGAGGTGGATGACAAGCGGGTGTACAGCAAGGCCAGCTCCGCGGAGAAGATCTACCTCAAGAAATTGCCGGAGCACGTGAAGAGGAAGCGGACCCCGGTGAAGTACCCCGTGACCTCGGGCTTCCGCAGCATTGCCTCCAAGAAGCCCAGCATCCTCGTTCTTCCACAGTATGAGCTGCGGAAATTGGCCCGGACGGCGGGGCGGACCTTCACCCCGGTTGAATTTGCGGCGAATCCCAAGCCCGGGAACACCTGGGCCTGGCCGTATCCCTGTGGGAGACCCTACTTCAAGACGTGTTGGCAGTACCGGACGGTGCATGCCATCAGCTTGGCCACCGTGGCTCTCCACCTCCGCATACTGTACGCCGCTGTCCGATGGGACGACATACAGGTATGCCACCAAGTTGTTTCCCCTTTGTGTAAACCAAAATTGGCCATTAGATGAATTAATTAATTACTAATAACGTAAATAAGTTTACTATAAATGTGTCAGTGAAGAAAATACATCATTTATGAATGCGTGTCAATTCAATTATTACTATAATTATGTAAATGAATGAAATGAAGTATCTAGAAGTCAACTAATCAAATTAGTAATTTATAAGTATGTCAAATAATAATATGACAAAGTAAGTAACTATAAATCTAAATGTCAATTGTAGATGAAACCGCCGAACTTGGATGGGAAGAACCAGATTACGACGGACATGGAAATCATCACGACGGAGATTCTGAATCATAGGATCATGGGACGATTTGCGGAGCGTATCCAGTACCTCCGCCGGAAGCAAACAGTCCCGATAGATGCGCCGAAAACGATTCGAGGTAACCAAACAATTTAAAAAAAGAAATTAAACATTCACCGTATTTTATGTGAGAGCGCTTATTTGTTATTATTATTATTATTCTTATTATTATGAACATTATTATTGTTATTATTAGTCTGGAATCAAAAAATAATTTTATGATGGAACAGAAGGGAAGAAAATAATAATAATTGCAATAATTAATAGTATGGAGCAAACGGGCTCAAAAATATGACAAAGCACTTGTTGAAGCGTATACGTGTGTAGTAGTACTTTCAACTCGGTATTCATATGTGGGGGATTTTTTGTATTCTTTTTATAGCTATATACAGGGATGCTGAAGGTTAGCCCGCACTTCCTTAAATTCAGTGGTGGAATCCAAATCTCTGCTGTTATCGTGTGTAGATGTGTCTCTGTCCCGTTTCGTCTTGCTTTTTGCTAAACAAATTTTTTTAAATCTTTACTGCGCTGACGATGGCCCCACGTTGCTGTTTCTCTCGTGTCTCCAGGTGTATTACGATTATTATTATTGTTATTGTTATTATCATTATTTTTTTCTCTTGAGAATCTTTGGAGGCAAGTGGGATATACCCTGAGAGGAGGAGGAGGATTGGGAATTGTTTAGTTGTTTTAGAGGGCCTTCGCAGCGGCGGTGGTGGCGGTGCCGGATGCCGTCTCGCCGGCACCCTGGATCTCAAAAATACTTGCACTTTTTTTGCACGCCTGTTTATTTTTTGATTTGATTTTGTACGCCACACCCTCTCTGTCTCTCTGTATTCTAGAAGTGACGCCGTCTCGTAGCGGGCTCCGTAAACGGAAGCGGGCGGAATCCCCGGACAAGACGGATCCGCTCGTCGTGGAAGAGTGGGTGGATGAGGACAAGGTGGAGCTGTGGGAGATCCGCCTCTACGGGGACAAGCAGGACAAGAAGGTGGAGAAGAAGGTGGAGATGCCGACGACGAGGACGAAGACGGGCGTGGCGCTGACGCGGCCGGAAAAGTTTGACCCGTCCTCCACGCCCACGGCGACGACTGCGACGGTGAGTGCCACCAAGATTGCGGATGTGATGCGGGAGCAGTATGAGACGGAGGTGAAGATGCAGCGGGCCGTCCATCTCTCCAAGCGGGACAATCACGTGAAGACAAATTTGACTCAGAACGGGAAGGCACCGATGCCGACGGCGTCCCAGCAGCTCCAGCAGCAGAATGCGGCGGCGGGGCTCCCAGCCAATCCCCGATCCTACGGGGCCGCCGGCTCCGGCTCCTCGGGTGTCACCGGGAAGAAATTCATAATTGCCAAATCCAGCTCCGTCCCCACCTCGGCGGCGACAAATAACGGGATGGCGGAGCGGACTCCGATCGAATCCTCCTCTGCCGCCGCCGCCGCCGCCGCCCCCACCACGCCCATGATCCTCAACCGGAAAGTACCTTTGGTGAGAGCTCCGAATGCTGCGGTGGGAACGCCTCCTCCGGCCGGACAGGCGGGAACGACGACGACCGCGACGAAAACAACGGAAATTATTGCCAAGATTTTCCCCACGCCGCAGGGCCAGCGCCTGGTATTCCAGTCCCAGCCCCATGAGTTAACTCAGCCGGTCCTGGCACAAATTCAAGCTCAGCTACAGGGAGTCACGGGTCTCTTACCGGGCTCAACCATCACATTCCAGATTCAGCAGCCCGTGGGCACATCCACAACAACAGCAACAACAACAACCCAGGCTACTCCAAGTACTACCACCACCGCTTCAACCGGAGGTACTGCATCGTCCAATGCGGCGGCCTCTGCTCATCATCAGCAGAATGTGCAGCAATCCCCCGCGTCAGCCAGTCCCACCGTCACACCAGTAGTGAACAAGGTGCCGATTTCGTCCGTCTCCACCCCTCCTGTGACGCCGGCGTCGACCCCAAACCGAATCCAACACGGGGTTTTGGCGGGTCAACAAATGTATAAAACTGGTGATGGGAAAATTCAAGCTGTTCAAATCCAAACGTCGCAGACACAGCAGCTACAATCGCAACAACAACAACAACAACAGCTACATCAACTTCAACAAACTTCCGTGGGAGTGACGAGTCAGGGTCAACATGTCATTATCAATCCCTCAACGGGGGGTCGCATTAGTGGGCCTATATATTTTAAGAAAGTTGTACGGAAGGCGGGGGGTGATGAGAACATTGTGGTGTCCATGGGGAACGCGGGGGAGCACGTCAATGTTGCCACCTCATCATCATCATCATCATCATCAGCCGGGACTCCGAGGAAATCCGTGGAAACAGTGACCAAGATTATCCACCAGAGTGGCCAGCCGCACCGGATCATCCTGCAGGGGAACACCCAGGATCTGACCCCACAGCTCCTGTCTCAAATCCAGAGTCAAATCCAGGGGTTGCAAGGGATCCCCCCGGGAACATCAGTCCCCCTTCAAATTGTGAGCTCCTCCTCCGCAGGGACTCCCATAGTAACCCATAGCGTGGCTCCCGTCACGAGCGTCGGAGGAGCCGCCATCCCAGTATCTCATCAGAATGTGGTCGTGGGAAACAAGGGACAGCAGGGGAAAATCCAGCTCAGCGTCCTCGTCCCGGGACAGCAAATGGGCCAACGTGTGGTCATACCGAGTCAGCAGGTTCTGAAGACGCCGGAGAACAAGTTCCAAGCCATTCAGCCCCAGCCCCAGATCCTTCAGAATGCTACCACCACTTGTATACGAGCAACTCAGCCCCAGCAGATCACTGTGCATGGGAGCAGCCCAGGCGTGGTGACGCAGTTGGCGGGAAGTAGGACGGCGGGGACCACCACAGTATCTGGTGGGAGTGGCGGCGGCGGCCTCGTGAAATTACAACAGGGCGGACTGGTGACGGGCCAGCAGTTTGTGAAGACGGCGGATGGGAAACTGCAAGCAATCCAGGTTCAGCTGCAGACGACGACGCCGACTCAGCAGCAAGTGGGGCCGTTGCAGCAGGTGATCCTGAACCAGAATGCAATGGGGAGGATAGGGACAGTTACCCCGGCCTCCGTAGCATCATCCTTGGCGGACTACAGATCTCCACTCGTAGCCCTCCCCCATAGTCACCAGTCGTCCACCCCGATCAAGTTGGCCCCATCCCCGTCCGTGACGGACCACCCCCACCATCAGCAGCAGCACACGACCGTTCTCAAAACGGCGGACGGGAAGTTGGTTCAAGTGAGGCCATCCACCCCACAAACCATCCAGGTCCCTGGATCTCAGAACAGTATTGGGAGTCCGCATGGGATGAAAAAAGTCACAGCCGGCATGCCCACAACCCCGTCTCAAATGACTCCTCAAAGGTTGGCTAGTCCCATCCAGCCCAGTCCAGCAGCAGCAGCAGCTGCTGCACCTGCCAAACCGGAGACTGCCACAACACCCTCAGTGATGAAGGAAGAGGCGACTCAACCGAAAGTCAACGAAATTATTGCCAAGGTTGTGCAGACAAATCAGGGTTTGAAATTTGTCCTCCACACAAATGGAAATGAATTAACGCCACATTTAATTCAGCAAATCCAGACTCAGATCCAGGGTATGCAAGCCACGCCTGGAGCTACGATTTGTTTCCAGATCAAAACTGCCGAACCACAACAGCAGGTACAGCAGCAGCAGCAGCAGCAACAACAACAACAACAACAACAGCAATTGCAACAGCAGCAACTACAACAACAGCAGTTGCAGCAGCAGCAACAACAACAACAGCAGTTGCAGCAGCAGCAACAACAGCAATTGCAGCAGCAACAATTGCAACAGCAGCAGCAGCAACAGCAGCAGCAATTGCTACAGCAGCAGCAGCAACAACAACAACAGCAATTGCAGCAGCAACAACAGCAGCTGCCTGTAACCCCATTGAAGCAGGCGCAAGTTGTAGTAACTCCAGGGAAGCCGCTAAATCAGCAGCAGTCTACGGTTAAACAACCGCAGTCACCCTACCGGTCTCCAGTAGCAGGAGCAGCAGTGGTCGTGAACTCTACACCATCCGCTGGGGTCGCCTCCCCTGTGAAACCTATCCAATCAAATGTTCCGTTGACTCCTAAAACTAGTGCGGAGCAGGCTCAATCAAACCTTGCAATAATGACCCCTAAAACTACGGCGGCGGAGCAGGTCCAAGCAAACGTGTTGCCGACGCTCCAGCAGACGTCTGTTACTCAAGTTGTCCAACAGTCGGCCCTACCGGTGACATCATCAGGGCAGAATCATCCAGCAGCAGCAGCAGCAGCTTCATCGGTGTCGGGTGGAAGAGTGCTAAGTCCTGTTGTCGTTAAAAAAGTTGTGCGACCCCAGCAGCAGCAGCAACAACAACAACAGGCGAAAATACAGGAAGCTCCAGTGGCAGTGAATGCGACGAAGCAACAAGCTGTTGGCACTCCCGCCACCCCAATTACTACTGGCGACTCTTTGGGCGGGAAGAAACCGAATGAAATAATTTCCAAGATCTTTCAGCAGGGTGGGCAACATCCTCGAATCGTTGTACAGGGGAATCCTGCGAATTTGACCCAGCAGCTCCTCCTCCAGATTCAGAGTCAGCTCCAGGGCATGCAAGTCGTCCCGCCCGGAACGACGATCCCCTTCGAAATTCAACAGCCCAGTGGATCAAGTGGTAGTCCTGTGGGAAGTCCTGTGAAAGTGACTGCGGCAGCGACCGGGGTGAAAGCTGGAGGGAAGATCCAGTTCAATGTTATATTACCTGGACAGCAACAACAGCAGCAGCAACAACAACAACAACAAGCTGGAGCACAGCAGGTTGTCAAGCCGATGGATGGAGCCTTGCTACCTCAGACGCCGCCGCCGGCACAGCAACAGGTGAGTGCAACGGCGGCAGGTCAGTCCAGCCAACAGTCCAATATTGCTTCAAGCCCTGTGAAAGCCCCCGTCGTTGCCCCAACCACGATTGCACCCAAACCGCCCGCACCAACAACCCCTTCCTTACCTGTAGTCAAAGCACAGCCGACGTCTGGCGTTACGGATCAGCAGATGCTCAAGTTACAGGATGGAAGCATCCAGTCTGTTCAGTATCCTTCAGCGCCGTCTCCGCAGAATAGTCCAGTATCAGTGGCGGCGGGTGGAGCGGGTGGGAAATTCAGTCCTGTCACCCCATCATCTGCCCCATCCCCGAAATCACCCGTCGTCGTCACCTCATCGACGAAGAGTATCGTTGTTCCAACACCACCATCAGTTCATCACACCACCCCCCCTGGAGTACCTGAGCAGAAGCTTGTCAAGTCTTTGGATGGGAAATTGGAAGCGGAGGAATGCAAGTCCACACCGGGGAAGACCCCTGCTCTCATGAGTCCATCCGGTGGTCCGTCGGCGCCGTTCGGGTCTCCCAGTGGCCCTACGCCCAGCCTCGCGGCGTCTCCCGCTGCTTCGCAATCCCCCGTTGTTGTCAATACAGCAGCAGCATTAGCGCCATTGAAAGCTCATCATCATCAAGGCGGTGTGATGTCGGATCAGCAATTTTTAAAAGTTTTGGATGGGAAAATCCAGGCGGCACAGGCCTCAGCTCAATTATCGCTTAAGAAAGTATCCTCCTCGCCCCCAACCCCCGTAACTGCCCCTCCAGCTGCCGCTAGTGGTTCAGCCAATGGCCCAGCAACTCCCTCACCATCGGAAGCTGTGGCTGTGGCGGTGGGCGGCGGTGGCGGTTTGGGATCTGTACCAGGCGGTATTTTGTCCTCCTCCATCACCACCACAACAGCAACAGCAATAACAACGAGCCCTCCAGCATCTCAAGTAACACCTGTCAAGGGAGCAGGGAAGAAGAAGAGTCCGAAGGCGGAGTCACCGTCACCAGTCAAGGCTGGGAATCAGATGATGATGACGCAACCGAAACTGATCTCAACGCTCTTTAAGCACAAAGAGTTACTCAAGAAGGATATTTTCAAGAAGCGCGGGCTCCTCGAGAAGGAGCTACATATTGGCATTCAGGTGAGTTTTCAACAACTTGGGAGCAGGTTGGATGTGGATTGTGAGTTTACTCAAAGATGTTTACGTATCCGTAAGTGTGGAGAGAAGGAGTCAATATGATTAGCAATGATTAAATTTTCTCTCAACTCTTGCAGAAGGAACTCCATGAGGATAAGAAGAGTGCTGCAGCTGCTACGACATCATCAGCAGTGGCCGTAGATCAAACACCACCTGCCACCCAGATGCAGGCTAAAGCTGGCCAGGTAGTAAGAATTGAAAAGGATGCGGGAGGTGGAATGGGTGTAAGTTTTTATTCTCATGATTTTTTTTGACCCCCCCTGTTTGAATTGTTGCAGAAGCGGAAGGCGAGTGAGCCGAAGTCAAATGCAAAAACGAGCAGCGCAAGTTCTGCGGGAGGATCGTCAGCGAAGAAGAAAAAGAAGAATAAACTGTACTGCATCTGTCAGACGCCATATGATAATTCCAAGTTCTACGTTGGTTGTGACGTCTGCTCCAACTGGTTCCACGGGGAGTGCATTGGGATTACGGAGCAAATGTCCGATAGTCTTTCCGAATATATCTGTGATTCATGTCAGGACGATTCGAACAAAGTCTACTGCTTATGCCGCCAGCCCTACGATGAATCTCAGTAAGTTGATGGGCATATGGGGTTGAGTAGAAATTTTACATATTATCAGTATCATTATATTATTATTATCATCATCATTGAATATATCATTCGAGTAGATTGATCTATTTGACGCGGTGACGAATATGCATGATAATGATGTAAATTATGTGGTTTATTTTAGATTTTACATTTGCTGTGACACCTGTCAAGACTGGTTCCACGGGCGCTGCGTCGGCGTGCTTCAGGCAGAGTCAAGCCAAATCGATGAATATATCTGTCCCAACTGTGACTCGACGACCCCGTTGAATCATGCTAACCTGAAACCTCTATCCTACGAAGATTACCCGCTGCTTACAAAATTGCTGAAACAAATCCAAGCTCACAAAGCTGCGTGGCCTTTCCTAGAACCCGTTGACCCAACGGAAGCCCGTAACTACTATCGGGTCATTAAGGAGCCGATGGGTAAGTTCCCTGATTTCAGTATATACTGCATGGATGTCCCAAGTCGGAAGGTTATGTACGTGTGTACAGTGAACATGTCTTTATTTTCTTGTTACTTTCTGTAGATCTGCAAACGGTGGAACTGCGGACGGAAGAAAAGTGCTATTCCCGTTTACGAGATTTCATCGGAGACATTACGAAAATCTTCGACAACTGTAGGTACTACAACCCTGCGGAGTCAGCGTTCTACAAAGCTGCGGAATCACTAGAGTCTTTCTTTGCACAAAAGATTATGCTTCTTCGCCAAAGGCTAGCCTAAAATTAGTCTATATAAATGGGGCATAAATATAAGTCAGTTTATATATTTTGATTGTGGTCAATAGTGGATGGTCGCAAGTCTACTACTACGACTTAGCCGTAAAAAAGAGTGGTGTGGCAGAGCTATGGAGTCAGATTTTGTAATTGTGTTTTGGTTATGTGTGTATGCATGATGACTAGGTCGCTGAAGCCCTATGCCTTACTTATTATTATTATTATTGTCATTACTATTACTACAAATATTTTCATGTGTCTAATTTAGAGGGAGTCTGTGATCCACTGGTCATACGTGGGACAGTTTTAGCCGTAATAATTTGAAGTATGTACTGTTATGAAGCACTATTAAGCTTGTAGCACGAATTCTTTCGGAGTTTGTAAAGCTTTGTATTTCAGATCTTTTGTATGTCGTGGAAAAATAGATTATGTGGTGTGTAGGCGTAAAATGATTTTAAATGAATTTCGTAAGCATTGACTAGTCCTTAATTATGTTCGTTCTGTGTTTCTTCCCATATCTGAATTGCGGATGCTGGGTGACCAATTTAGATTTAATTTTATGTACCACAAGTTATTTGAAATATTGAGCGGAACGAAATGGAATCCACGACGTCACACGTGTGGAGTTTTGTTTGTGTGCCGTCAAGCTCCTTGTCAGTATCCTCTGTGGACCTCTCGCTGTAACGGAGCTAAAACTGTGGTGATGTCCTAGTGGTTTTATTCTCACGGGTCTAATCTTTTATTAATTCTGCGGTACGCTGTCGTCATTCTGTTCTGTCCTCCGTTCATCCCCGGATATCTTACTCTCAAATCATCACAGATTTGTTGTCTTCACCGCTTAATTTTATTTACGACTTAATAAGAGAATAACTTTAGAGATATTTTTATTAGCTCATGTTCTATACGCTTTTAGTTTTTATGTGCGTGCCTTTTAGTTGTTTCCAAGTCTCCCAGTTTTTCTCGTTTTGCTTACTTCATGTATACATTATGATTAAAAATAGCTCATGTCTTCGCTTTTGTGTGACTGCTCCGAGTTTGATGTACGGTGAAAAGATTTGCGATGTGGCACTTCTCACCCGCCTCACTCCACTTTGTCCATGTCTGGCTGGATGGTACACGCTGCAGTTGTCATCAGGTGTATGGGTAGAGCTCTAAGCGAAGTCTCACACCACTGCGTTATTCCAGCGGGAGTGACCTTGTCAACTTTCTTTTCTGGATATGTTGGGGATAGAGGCGTCTGACAAATATAAAATGTTTACTAGTACTGCTGCTGATTATGATGATGATGATTATTATTATTACATTACATTAGGTTATAAAATATTATTGTAGATTCTATCATTATCAGTGTATTACTATGTGGTACGGTTGGATATACACACATATATATATATATATATATATATAGAACGCAGTTAAATACATGACCCGGAACATGATTTTCTACTGTTTTTATCAAAGAATATATGGTCATGACTTGATGAAGGAGGATATTCCAGAAAATCTCATTATTATTCTGTGTAGTTGGATCCATTGTTGTTTCTCCTCCTGGGAAATGGCGGTGGTGGTCTAAGGAAAATTCCTATATGGTGTAGCTCTTTTTATTGATTGTAAGTTAATGGATAGTTGCAATTAATTGTACTGGCCCGCTTCCATATGTGGGCGACGTATTGCAAGTTGTAAAAAAAGATGAATTGTATCAATGCTATCACTCTACAGTACTATTAAACTATTGTTGTATGACATAGAGTAATAATAATCTATACATAATAACTATAATGATAGTTAACTAAACTTACTATTTGTAGGCCAGAATGAAATGTATAGCCTTTAATAAAGTTACTAATTTCATTGTAGCGTGATATGATATTCTGTATTTATACTGTTAATAATGTACGTTTTTTGGTAGCGTATATACACATTATATAAACATAGAAAAATATATAAATATATGCATATAAATATATATATATATATTTATTGGTCTCCACCAGGATGCTATTAATGCGATATGCAGGAGATCGTGAATAAATTCACGTTTGCTATGTTCAAGAAAATTGTTTTTTTTTCTTGTCCAAATTCACTGGCATCATAATGTTGTGACTTGTGAGTGACTGGCAAATATGAAACGTCGAAGGGGACCTGTTATTTCCATAGCCTTTTGTCTTTGATCGCTTCGAAAGTTTTTTTCGGGAATAGATACTCACGGACACACGTGAAACAGGCAAGAGGCTGAATAGGTTTATATGTGAGTAGTTTTGCTAATGCTGTGACTATCCTTTTAGTATGGAGGCATCATGTGTAGAACATGATGGGAAATTCGTTCTAGTGAATGAAAATTGGAATGGAATTTTTCACGAGGAGTAATTAACTAGGTGGCAACCTCTAAAGGACTTGGTCGGAAGCTCATAAGTTAAACACGATGTCGCAGTTCATGCTCAAGTTCATAAAGTTAATGAGTTTGGATCGCTCATATGACCGCAGTAATTCACTTATCCCTTATCGTTTAAAGAGATAACTTTGAAATGAAGCGTGTATACTTATCTGTGTGGTCAGAGTTGTACATTCTGGAGGAGATGAGCTACCACCTACTACGAGGAATGCCATGGACGAGCTTATTGACTGCTGGGAGTGGGGACTGCTTAGGGCGACTTTTTACGCTTCTGCGAAGCTCGAGCTAATTTTTTAATTTTTCGGCAAAAATACTTCAAGTTAATACTTCAGGTTCGCAAATTTTTTAGCAGAGGTCTCAGAGACTATAATAGTCTACTTATGCTGTAAGGTTTGAAAAACAAGTACACGAATCCTCTCCGCAGGGCATCACTGCGGATATAAAGGAGCAGGATGAAGTTCCCGACGGTGAGGACGTCACTTAAGACATCGGCGGGAGGGAAAACTGGATCCGAATTTAACAACGGTATTGATTCCGTTGCGGATAGAAACGACAGACCCGAAATTCCTCCCCACCAACAACATCCACGCTCCATTCCCTCGCATCCAATGAAGGAGGAGGATGAGGAAACCGGGAACGGAAGCCCGACTGCCACGACGGAGAGTACCTGGACCTTGGTTTCCTCCACGGACGAGTCAGTTTTTCAAAGATTCTCGGATAAAATGACGAGTTTTTACAGGAGCAAATCTAGGACTTTTACCTGGGCCCTCGTACTACACGCAATATCAGTTATTTGTTTGTGGCTATGTGTCATAGCCTACCTGCTATCCTCAGATATTAAACAAACCTCATGTTGGGGATGGACGGATACAGCTGAGAATTCCGATCATCTCAACCCGAACCTCCGTCCAATTATTGGTGTGTCCTGTGTATTTAATATCTGCTTTGTAGTCTCCCCGTTAAATTATAGTGAATGTGATTATAATGTGTGTTGGATCTTAGTAAGATACACAATAGCAAGATTATCTTACTATTGTTAGATAAACTAATAGCAATTTGTGTTCTGCAGGTGTGGTGGCTCAAGAATATGGATTTTATTCCGCTACGGGTCCCAAAAGGTCGTACATTGCGGCTTCCTACGTCAAATTCTTGGAGGGAGCTGGAGCACGAGTTGTACCTATATTGTGAGTCTGAGTTTTAACATACAATGGGTGTTTTACCAGTTATTTGTTGCATGTTTCAACGTGGTATTCACTATCATTTTATTTTTCCATTAGAACGAATGGGACGGAAGAATATGTTCGGAGAATTTTCAAAAGTGTAAACGGGTAAGGGACATTTATGGAGTAGCTGTGAATTTTGATACCAAGTGTTGTTTAAATTTTAAATATTGATGTGTAAAAAGTATTTCGTGAGCATATTTGTAGAATATGCGGTGAGTCTGAAAGTATCCAGTAGTGATTAGACTTCGTGTTTCATTTTAGAATCTTGTTCCCTGGTGGTGCTGTTCCCTTCGATGGTTCCAAGTTTGCAGATGTGGGACGGATACTGTATCGTCTCGCAGTAGAAGCTAATGATAATGGAGACTATTTTCCCGTATGGGGAACGTGTTTAGGTTTTGAATTCATGCTGTACACGTCGGCGGGTAACCGAGAGCTGCGGGCAGAATGTGGTGCTCAAAATGTGACCAACAGACTGAAATTTACTGATGGTAACATCACATCTTTTACTTGATCAAAAACCCTACTACAATTATTAATATCTTTTTACGTACGCCTATGGTAGTGCTACTTCCAAGCATTGAATAGCCTTAGATCTAATGTAATGATGAATATTCGTGTAACTTTTTGCCAATTTTGTGTTGCTGCCGGCGCTGTTACTTACTCAAATGAAATTGTGCGGATATTGATGTGTTAAACTCTGCGATTTCTTGTGAATTATAGCTGCTTCGTCGAGTCGCTTGTACGGGAATGCAAGAAGGTCCATTATTACTGCCCTAGGGACGCAAGAAGTAACTGCGAATTTCCATCACTTGTGCATCACGCCAGAGAATTTCACCAAATATCACCTGGATGATCAGTACCGAATTTTGTCCGTCAACTACGATTCGTCGTCTAAATTAACCTACATTTCTTCCGTGGAAGCTAAAAAGTATCCGTTTTATGCGGTTCAGTTCCACCCGGAGAAAAACATTTATGAATGGAGTTTGAATGAACAAATACCACATTCTGTAGATGCATTGGAATCCGCTCAATACTTTGCCAATTTTTTCGTCAATGAAGGTAAGTGGGAATACCACGGATTACATGCTGTATATGATATGCAATGATGTTATGAAACTGTTTGTGTAAACTAATGCACTTTTTCTGTTTTCCGAAACAGCAAGGAAAAATCATCATCAGTTTGAAACCGTGGAGGAAGAAAATAATAACTTGATTTATACCTTTACTCCAGACTTTACTGGAGAAAATGGTTCCAACTTTGAGCAGCTTTACTTTTTACCGCTCTGAATTTCAATGAATTCTGACAAGTTTCAGCGACGGAGGAATAATAACGTGCTCAGTGATAAGTGGCAGGCGAAAAACTCAAGTAGTCGTAAATAAATTGCTCAGATTGAATCCCATGTACGATTTGAGTCCAACGTGCTAAGAACACTTTTTCCCTGAAATTTTTAACATACTGAATTTTGAGTACACTTAAATTAATATTTAGTCTTTGAAGGTTAATTCTAGGATTTTGTAGCAGTCTCTGGTTCAATATTTTCTATAACATCGCTCCGCACATCACTTGGCTCAGTATATAGCAATAATATTCTTGGACAGAACACAACGTGCCTTGCAACGCAACATGCAAATTCATAGTCGAGCTAGTCTAGCAAGCATTTTGGCAGAAAATACTAGACTTCACTGAGATTTTAGAAATACAATTTTTGACACGTGTAAGTTGTAGCTCTAGTTATTATAACTGTTGTCATTTGCTTTTAAAACGGCTTCAAAATAAATACGTCGTTGGATGCAATACGTAATGTGGTTTTTGTCAGTACACAACAATGAACTAAGTGATTTAAATCGTTACCGACGTATATACTAAGACCCACAACCTAAACTAAAGCTAAACGAATACTACAACAACAAAGTTTTTCAGAACTTCCATCGAAATAGAAATTATAGAAACTATCTCAGAAAATTGAATTCAAGACTCAACGAAGAAGTTACGAATAAGTGTAGGAATGAGAAGTAGATTGGGCACAGTCCAGAAGGTGCTCCCGATAAAAAATGCAACAGTAAATTTTATAATTGATATATAGGGTGGCGAGTGGCGATTGTTACAAACGCGGTGTGGCATTACTTTTTCGAAGTTGAAAAATATTTTACTACCCAGCTACAGTTCTGTTCTTCTATTTTACGTAAACATACAAACCAGATCAACACCACGCCGAAATTTTCCACGAATTTCTAAGCTCACACAAAGTTGTTTCAAAAACTAAATGTTATACAGGGCTTCCCAGACTGATGTGATGATGTATCGAACACTGCACTTGGTTCTCTAAAATCTGAACCTGTGAATAGAAAATTCAAAAACATCTAAGATTAATGTAGGGGAATTAAGTTATGCCGTATCAAATAAAGGACTTAAAAATAAATTTCAAAATGATTGGGACCCACCAAACACTAACTTCCACTAACCACCAATTTTAGTAGTTGGGAATGCCCTTTCCGACCATGATATGATACCATTTATCCAAAGCTGTCAACATGTGCAATGGTGGACATATGACAAGAACACACTCCGTTACATCTCCGTGTAGCCCCAAACTTTAATGTTGACATACAAGATAACCTCGTCCCCTAGCCGCACTTCCTATTTGAATTTTAGAGTCGTGGTGGAAAGCTGCATGCACGTTTTTTTTACCGCGAAACCTGAGCCAAATGGGTCAAATGGAGTCGGTATTATTACAGTGAAATCTGCGTGAATGAAATTTCAGAAATCTTCCGCGGAAATCTAGTTCAGGTTATTTTATTTTCTGGTTTGGTTGGCAATAAAGTTAAATCAATCCGTCCAGCACACCAAGTGCATAGTAGCAAAGTTTAAAGGAGCCACTGCGCAGACAAATTTCGACTATACAAAACTGGTAGATTCTTTGAACGGCACATAACAGCCTAACTGCAATGACTCCACTATAATGATATCATGGTTTGTCCCAAATATTCGGGCCACGCTTAATTTTATTTTCATGCCCTGATTTCTTATTGAATTTGAATTGATCGATTTTGAACCCAACTTCCTTATCGCACAACTTACACGTTCAAAATCCCTTTCGTATATTATGTGTATCAGTGGTCATTTTCAATATCTCAACATTGTTCATGGTAATCTGCGTCGGAGGAAATTTAATAGACGTTTCACTACTCATTAGTGTCCAAACGTTTTCCATAGCATATCTATAGCGCATGGACTTGAACTGCCATAATGGGAAGACGCAGACTTCCACTTGACACTTTCGACAACTTGATGCATCCATCATTCATACACATCTACGATCCGGTGTCTCAAGACCATCAAGACCATTTGACCTGCTCCACGCCCTATTGTTTCTTAAAGCTTGATTCCACTGCAGTTAGTTGATAAACTAGCTACAACTTGGTATAAGAAGGCAGGATTCCATCAGTAAACTCTCTGAGATTCCACTGACGATACGAAGAATTTTGTTTACGGTGGCCATGCTGAGAAGGCACTTGTTGGAGACCTGATGAGCGTGCACGATTCAATCCGTTAAATCGTTTTTTCTTTCGCCTCTTTAACCTCACGGTTTCATCTTCTATATCAAGCAGTGATGTGAGAGCAACAAGTAGGTCAGAAACAACTGTCTGAGGTCCTGAAGAAGTATTATCATCACCATCATCCATTGCAACCACGTCAACCTCCCAGAAATTCTGTAAGTTAACAGATATATGTAATTTAGTATTCTAAAAAACAAAGTCAATCCCTTACTCTCATATAAAAATTTACCTCGACAAATTCATGAGGTATAATCCCAATATTCTGGTAGTTTAAAACATCGTAGAAGGAATCGGCTACTATTTCTGGAACCTTGAAATCCATGGTATTTATACGCCACGCTTTATACAGCACAGATGCCCTCAGGCGGCAACTAAAACTCTGCGCCGGAAGCTTTGTAAAATCCTTATGAACGCTGCGTAAATCTTCGAGTACCACATTCCCCAGGAAGTAACCGACATCCACCAAAAGTATCTAAAAATTTAAAAAGTTATTAGATCTCGATTGCGGGTACAATAATTCCAAGCATCAAAATTACCGTAAAAGAACTTCCACTAATATTGTGGACACGACCTCTAAGCCATTGTCCTTCATATTTGACAGCTACCAGGGACTTCACGACGACCAACTCAGATGACGTGGGAGATGGTATGGACTTCCGAGATTCCCACAATTCGTACCGCTCCCTATAGCAATTAGTCAGAACTTGATCATATCAGACAAGGAGGAATAGTCAGTCAAGAACTGCTTACGTCATCTTAGAGATAAACTCCCACCGACAATCACTGTTTTGATCCAGTGAGACATTAAAATGGGTTGGATCTAGAATGAAATCAGGTTTGACTAGATAAATAGATCCAGGGCGAATGGTCGCACCAACGGACTTCAAGGAGTGTTTCATAGAAACAAAGTCATCCAGTTTTGGAGCGACGTATATACTTTTAGTTGGACTACACTGGACTACTTGATTCGTCCCGGAAGCAAATTCTTTGACTTCATACTCGAGCGTTTTATACGAGTTCATTAAGCGTAGCAAAGCAATGTCCTTCGTTGAATTTTTATCCGAAGCTATTACAAGCTGTAACAAACTTCCGTCGCACCGCTGAATTAAGTCGTCATAAAATTCAAGTATGAGCTGTTCAGTCGCATGAATTCCCCAAAATTGTGGGCAAAACCTTACCCCGAAAATATCTTGGAATTTGGACGGGACAGAAGACAACGGTACAGTTGACGAGTGCATTCTCATAAGGGCTAGCAGCAAGTGGTATATATTCCGTTGAATATTTTCCCAGCTCTGAAGATGTTTCCCCATTGCTGTGGGAAATATTAGCATCCCCTGACCACCGTTTATTACACAGTAACCAGAGTCCTGAATGTTCTTACTTAGTTCACACTGAAACGAGCACTCTTCACCTTTAAGCGGGGACATGCATTCCACAATTTGTGGTAAAACACCAGGTTCCACACCGAGAGGTAACAACCATTTTAAAACTGCAAAAAATTCCGACTTCACACCATTCAGTTTTTGAGATTCAGCATCAATTTGAAATTCTTCCACCTCCACCTTTACAGAAGGGTCGTTCAAGTAAGGAACGCTGTATGGTTTCAGTTCAAATTGGGATACCCCATAAACTTGCTGCGACCGCTGGTGAGACCTTAAAAAGAATGGAGACTCCAGTTTTGATTCAAGTTCCGACTTTATCTCTTGCACTCGTTCATACGTATTCAATGAGTAGTTTACACTGGCCAAACGATGAATCTCATCTAGTGTGTCCAAGACTTCCTCTTCAAATGAAACTCTCAGTTCCTTGGACAGGATCTTGAACTCGGCTGAGCACTTGTTCAAGTTACCAAATCGATACTCTAATATCTTATCCGTATCCACCCTTCGGGTAACTTTCAATAAAGCTGAAACCTGAATGCTGACAGACTCATGTCGTAGCATCCACGAACACAGAAAATTTACAATTGCTTTACGTTGTTGCCGACGAAAACTTTGGAGATCTGAGATGTACTCAAAATGGCAAACACTTTTTCCTCCAGGGTTGCAAACGGTGGGTAAATCATTTTCATAATCAGTCTCGAAGTCATCCACCTTAAATATCACGATGGAATCCGGTGGGACTGAAGTAATGCCTGCATCTCGGGCCAAAACCCCTTGTGATTCCCATTCCCGTTGGCGACGTCCGCCGAAGGGACACAGTCCGTCCATATTATTGCTGGACCACAGAGGGAGTTTTCAAATTGTATAGGAATTTTCTAAGAACGCAGAGATTTTTAAGATGCTTAAAATTAACGCACACCCAACTATAACGAGAACACAACCACGTGAAACGACTGAAAACTTACTACTGTTTATCCAGAAGACTCAAATTTGAGATATGAGACATGGGAGACCGCCACCGCCATAGCAAATATTTGATAGCTCGCGCTCTGCTGGAGGTGTCCGTACAACGTTCTTCAGTGAATTCTGCTGTTTGGAAAAGACTGCGCCCATCGTGGCAGCGTCGGTTTCGTCTCTTTGTGATCGCGCGTTATACGTTTACATGCAGTAACCTTATAATATGAAATGATAGCCTGAATCATATTTGGAATATTTAAATGGGATTCTATGTAGTATAGCATAAACAAAGGAGGTATACTCTAATTTAGACGACAATATTATTTTTGACACGAATATTTAATTGAAAAGTGTGTAAAAAGGGGTCCTTAGAAGGGTTCATTAAAATTTCTTACACAGGGGATCAAAACAGGTGCGTAAGTGCCTACGCTGTAATTTTATTTGCTCAACCAGTTCTGTTGCTTTCGGGCTAGAGTGCTGTCACTCCGAATCTGAGCTGTTTGGACTTCGGAGAAAATATCAGGGTTTCCCAAAGTTTTTGAACTCTCATTCTAACATGATAGCGATAGCACTGTTATAACTGAACAGTATATGATTAAGGAATAAATCGGTAAGATTTATTGCCTGCGTCATTTAATTTGTAAGAGTGAAAATAATTCGCCATCTGTTTCTATTTGGATCTCAACGTCCGCCAACGGACTTACTACCATGTGTTAGTGCAATTCAATTTTTACTGGAACGGATGAGCATCAATTTCGCCCTGGCTTGTATCAAGCATCGAGGCTCTTAACTATTAACTTGGGTTTCCATGTTGAAAAACTCACCTCGACTGAGTGAATCACCAGTCAGTGGCAGCATATTTTCGGAGATACCTGCCTACGATTAAATAAATCATGCAGGTCGAATGCTTTACTCCGTATCACAGTAAGCATATGCAAAAGTACTCAAGATCCATTCAAAATTTGAGTGTACACACTTAAAACTGGTACAATATGCAGTTGTTGGTAATAATTATGATCCCCGAAAAGTAAACAAATAGAAATAGAAACTAATGGGTACAGTACAAGTTTAATGGAAGACAATAAGTTCTACTCCTTAAAACCTAAATAGGTGCACCGATAAAGTAATGCATTTTATATGATTCCACGCTGGAGTAAATTACCATTGTCATCTGCAAATTTCACATAAAGCTAATAAATAAGTCAAAATCTGACCATGTGATTCTAAAGTAAATCCAAACCTTCAAGCCAAGGCACAAATGTAAAATTTACATTCAACCCAACAAATCCAAAAATTTAGAGTTGATTTGTGAACCTCCTCTTGCCATCGAAAAAATTAATTTAAAGGAAGCTCCTCTATAGGAGTAGTAAACTTAAATTCAGGTGGGAAGAGTTCCTCCGCATGCGGATACATCTGCTTGTACACTACGCTTAATGTGAGAGGTGACACCTCCGCTACTTGAGCGATCTCATTACGAGTGCGCTTATCCTCCGTTTTAGATGCCTAAAATTTCAAATAAGTTCCATTAGTCACGAGTCAAACACTGTATTTTTTACAAAATCTACAGTAGAAAAAGTTTTAATACCTGACAGACAAAGTAAATAGCCGCTGCGGCAACTGCTACTGGATTGCGTCCCGTAACCAAATCCGTCCTCACAGCGGATTTCGAGATAACCATTGCTGTCCTCTTAACGTCCTCACCAAGCGCTAGCAGACTGCAAAGCGAAGGTATATAATCTTCGGCTTTTGCTGGAGGTAATTGCAATCCCAACACCTTGCAGATCACCCGATACTGCTTGCTTATGTCCAGCTTTCTCACTCTATCCTTTTTGCACAATTGCTTGTACAGTAGAAATGTTCCGCTCTGGCGACAAGCAACATACAGGGATGCGGCAGCAATGGAATTCATAGAGGGTTTATTGAAGAGCTCCTTCCGACGACAGTGAACCTCCTGCAACAGATGAGAGATGAGTTTGGCGGCTTATGACCACTCTTTGATCCACAACTCACGACCAATGCAGAACTAAGCATACCTTGAAAATGTTGATGGCGCTGTTGCAATTATTAAGATCTACGCCCAAAGAAGCCCCAAGCTTTCTTATTAGGTCGATACCGTGAATGAGATCGTTATCCAGGCCCGCACTTCCTGATTCACAAGTCTCACTAATAGTACCATCTGACTCTAGAACAGCCGTACCCAAGTCTGTTCCATAAAGCATTGGATTAATCGGACCACCAACTCGTGAGGCTCCCGCGACCCCTGCGTGGACATCATTTCTCCACTCGGCACAGTTGTCAACAAGTCTGAAATAAAACCAAGGACGACACCATTAAATTCCAAAGTCGGAGCTGATTAACTGAATCTTCGAATTAACGACTACGTCACACGAAATTAGTTGAGGGAATTCATACATATAATGTACGATTTAGACGTAGTCTAATATATCTTATAAGCTATTTGTGGGTCACAAACTGCTTACCGACTCAACACTAGTCCACACGCAGAACATATAGATTCCGACGTTCGCGCATCCTCGATTATAAAAGCTTGTGGGTGTTCAGAGCACTGCGGTTGATTTCCATTAAGGATTAAGTTTGCCATAATTATAAAAAAGCAGGGAATTTGTTTTGCTAATGTCTCACTTCTAAGAACTCAAAATCACGGATAAGTGTACGTTGGCACACTTGTCTGCAAATATATAACTTTCCCAAGTCCGACGCTAACGTTGCTGAATAAGTGGGCAGTTCAGTCGTAGTGATAGCATGTGCACTGTAACCCAACCTGCCCAGCCCACCAATACGGTACCGGACTGCGACTGCGCTAATGTTTTGAGAATCGGTTTTTCTCAATTTTTTCCAGGACCATCTCCACAGAACTCTGGTAGCACGACGGCCATGTCACGCGGCATCCCCAAACAATTGTATGTATGCATGCGAAACTGCGTCCGTATAGCCCTTATGGACTATAGGTCGGGACTGTCCAAAAATGACATCATTTTGCAGAGTGGGTCAATGGGTCCAATTCTTCTATTTAGTCCAAAAGTAATTTCATCATCACGAGGGGTCGGTGGGTCCTACATGGTAAAAATTTTGAAGATTTAGTTTATGGACAATCACTTGGGACTTCTAACATTTTGCTTTGCCCTGGTGGCACTAAGTAAAACACCTGAAATCTTTGAAATAGCATAATGGAATGATATTGGAATTTGGAATGTCTTTGCATTATATGCTAAGCTAGCGGGCTCCTTTATATCATAGCAGAAAACCTACTTTTGGTTTGTGGTGGGCGTAGGTCAGGAATGACAGCTTGGATGGAACCCGGTCTTAAGAATATTTGTTTCCTTTAGGTAAATTTATCCCCGGAGCCACGTTCGGGAGGACTAACTGTCTAATGGTGTGAAGTATTGTTTAGAATATTATTCCGGGATTTTAAGCTGGAATTTTAGTTTATAAGTACCTGCTCTTTTCCTCCCGTTTGCGGAGCATGTTCAGTAATTCGGTACATTATATGAATAATAAATAATGATTTTTTTTCGCGCACGCGTGGTACACCGAGTCCGCCCGAATTTCTCCCATGCATGCGACATATGCTAGACGTTAATCGTTAGATCTCAGATCCTTGTGCCTGGTTATTTTATGTATTCCAGTCGCACACGGCGTTAGCCCATGACTTTCGCACTGATAATTGACGATGCTATATTTGTCATTCTAAATGCTAATGCTATTTCGCTCATTATCCGTTCTCATGTCTCCCATAGATTGTGCCGTGATTCCACTTCCATGAGTTTGACACATGATGATGTAGGTGGGTAAGAGTATGCCGCTGTGGCTTTGGTCAAACTGATGTGCGTTGTTTCAATGTTTCATAGTTTATAGTTCCGGACAAAACGTCTGGAATTCAGTGGTTAAGGATGCTGTATTTGCGGAGGAAGTGATGATGGAAATGAAGAGTATCAGCAAATTATGTTAAATTGAACGTAATCTGCAGTTGAGCGGGAAGCTCATACTAACTATTAGTTACATCTCTCACCTCGCATACCTGTTTTCCTCTCTCAGTCGTATCTGTTCAAGCTGTTTGAAGCATTAACCTTATTTATATTCATAAATTAAAGTCACGCCGTTCGGCATCCCATTAACCTCCGAGTTTAGGTTCATTAAATAACCCTATTTACATTTTATCTTTCCATGAGGTAAGCTGTCGGCAGTCTCCGTGGGTCTTCTCTTAGAGCATGATGAGTCGCCAGAATTTGCAAAACACGCCCAACCGTTTTGCCCCAATTATTACTTGGAAGTTTCTGAGCTTTGAAGGTTCTTTTGCGTAGTAAGTAAATTAATACACAACATAATGGCACGTCCAGTGGTATTCGGTCCGCTCTCACTTCCTAATGTATCACCAAAGAATAGTCCACCGGCTAGCCCATGTTCAAATCGGGGTCCAAGATCAGTTTCCTGGAGTTTACCCAGTCCACGACACTCAGTTAGCACAAGCCTGCCACCTAGTCTGCGTTTTCCTCAGCAGGTGAGAACGAAATTATGTGCTCTATTTTTGGATTTTTAATAGAATAATTATTGGTAGGAAAATAGGATGAACGAGGTGGGGCCAGATGATCCCAATTCTCCTGAGTTCCTGGCCTGGCGAAGGCTTGAGTTAAGTAGGGCGAAGCTGTCCGGCATCACAGAAATGGCTGCGCTGATGGCTGGTTTCTCAGTGGTACGTGATCTCCTTGAAATGTTCTAAATAATGTGCTAAAATCCAACATTCAAGATTCCAGCCAATATTTTGAATGCGAAAATCCGCGCCGTTTCAGGAAAGTTTATAGCTAATGTAGATACTAAATGATAAACGAAATTTTCGAAGGCTTCCGGAATTATTTGTGAACCACGTGAAATAACGGTTTGTGAAAACACAAAATCAAGCATAAAATTTTTAATTTAGGTCGCAACCGTTGAGCTTCAGATCAATGATGATGCAAATCCAGTATTGTTGGCCGCCTTCACAGTGACAACAGCACTCTTGGTGTGTACAACAATGATGGCCATCATGATAGCTACTTGCATTCTTCCGCATGTCCAAGTAGTATCCGAACTTCATCCAAGGACGAAACCCCATGAGTCTCCACATGATCGTATGCAGTGGTACATTGACGCCTCCTGGGTACTGGCCAACTCCGTGTCAATATTTTTGTTCACTCTGGACGTCATAATTCTATGCTGGATAAAGTTTACATACTTTTCCGAAACAGCGTCATGGTGTGCTACAGCCATTATGATCCCCGTTCTCCTAGCTGTGTGCATTTTCGGAGTAGTGTTTTATCGTCAAATCGTAAAGCACCAGGCTGTCATTTCAGACCGGAAATATCAGGAGTTAGAAGAGCTAAAAAGGCAGCTTGACGCCACTGATTCCGTTCTTACCGTTTAGGAAGAATCGTAACAAAATGTTTGTCCTTAGAATTTCCGAAGTAAATTAACTCACTCAGTTAAACGGACTCATGCTGTGCTCTTAGCTCATAGATGTAAATCATGTTATATTTCAATATGCAGTTGTAAAATTAATTACAGAAACTTAACAGTACCACAGGCAACATGGTACGAAGACTAGAATGAGGTTAATTTTTAGTTATCTACAGATTTTCCAGGGTGCTGCGATTGAGAGTCTCAATTTGTTTTGGGATTCCAAACAACTGGCTTACGCTGGAGTAATTAGCAAAGGTACCAATTACATTAGTTTGTATTAGGATTTGCGGTTTGGAATTCTTGGATTCTATGGATGATTGCAGCACCATGAAAATACGGTCTAAAAATGTTCCAAATTAGAGACTCTGTTTGGGTATTTTAATATTAATATAAATGAATTTTTCCAGATCGACCATAGTCAAACTGGGTTCACACACAGAGTTGGATTTAGTCAAATTATTGAATTCTGTGAACAATCTAGTTAGTTCATAGCCCACCAATAATGCTCGTCGTATAACATACAAAAATAAGTATCTAAGGACATCATCAATCTGAAACTTCCCATAGATTTCCGCCAGCAAAAGGCAAAACAAACTTATAACCCACTTGGGCCAACAGGCCCGTGTGTTCTCGATTCAGTATAGCCGATATGATTCTTCTTGATAGTCCGAACACTTCAAGAAAGGCAAAAGAAACTGTTTAACGACTACGTCAATTACGCTGAGCAAACTTAAGCTAAGTATAGTTGCCGCATTTGACAGATAAGGCTTATCTAACTTTAGGATAGATAACATATTTTCACTACCTAACTATTTTTCGCATCCATAGGTGTCCATAGTCTGTAAAACTTACCGCCTGTCCATTGCACGCTCATGAATTATTGTGTTTTAGTGATTCAATTTGTAATTTTTGGTTGAGCTCATTGTGAAACAAATTGGAATGTTAACAGCTTCTGAGAGTATCTGATTGAGGCTTAGTAGCCCCACAATTGGATAATATTTCTCCAATGATTTCCACCCCAAGGCAAAAAATGGATCTTGAGCACCGGGATTTGAGCCTGTTTAACGGCGGTATCGATACTAACACTTTCGAATATCTTTCGTGGAGGAGATTACACCTAAGCAAGTCCAAGCTATCTAATGTCGCAGAGATGGCTTCATTCATGGCAGGGTTCGCCGTGGTAAGGAAACTCATAGAGTCCTTCAGTCGGATAATACAGTGAATCGGGACCGCTCAAGTTGAGTCCGAATCAGCTAAACTTTACAATTGACCACCTATTTTTGATGACAGATTCTCAGAATGTTTTTTATTGAATCGCAGGTGGCAACGGTTGAACTGCAAATTAATGACGATGGCCACAGTCCCATTCTCCTTACAGCCTTTGTGGTTGTGACAGCTTTGCTAGTAGCTACTTCAATGTTGGTAATCCTAATTTCAACGTGCATTCTACCCCAGCTGGACGCTGTAACCAAGACTGTCAAATGTCCCAGCGAAGAAGTCAATCGCTCACCTCATGACAGTCTCATTGGCTATATTGACCTATCCTGGATACTTGCAAATACAGTGTCACTTTTCCTATTCACTCTGGACGTTATCCTACTTTGCTGGATCAAGTACACTCACTTCAGTTTAACGGCTTCTATCGTAGCCACAGCTATAATGAGTCCAGTACTGGTTGTGATACTTATTTTCGGAGTTCTATTCTACAGGAAAATCATCAAGCATCAGTATGACATTTTCTCCAAGAAATATCATGATTTAGAAATCATGCAAAGAACACTCCAGCTACACATTGAACATCTTTCAATGTCCGGGGACTTGGATGATGTGGCAAGTGGGGTTGAAACACTGGATTTCTACGAACATGCAGGATTCAGTCCGTTGACATCAGTGCCCAGTTCGCCGGGGCATGTCAGCCCACGTGGGCATGGTGGCCAAACTTCAAATCTATCCGCGTTTAGAACTTATGAGTATACTATGTACCAGGTTTGACCATTTGTGCGAGTAAAACTAATATTTTCTTTTTCGATGTTTATTGAGTCTGTTGTACACTGAAATCTTCGTATAACGGCCTTGTATAACACGGTCATCTTGTTATAACGGTCAATTTGTGGTTTCCCGTCATTACTATTATGTGGAATTTTCAAGGCTTTTAACGGTCTTTTTTTATAACGGTCAAATCATCTGTATCCCCTGAAGACCGTACTAGGGAGATTTTACTGTACGTAGTCCTTATAAAGCTGAAGAGGTCATCCAAACGAATGAACGTCTAATATGCCTTAACCACAATTTTGTAGCTGATTTAGTGGCATTCCTATTAGTGTCCCGTGTTGCCGGCTTTAAGTTTACAATTGTGAGCTGATATACGAAAGTACTTCACGTTCGTTTGTGGAAACCCCTTATCAAGGTGTTATGTGTTCACCCTGGCAATAAGCACGTTTCCCGATTACCAATTCGATGAGAACAGTGGCTCACAGGGCGTAGAGCTTCATAAGAACCCTCGCGACTTAGCGACAAACGAGGCTCAGTTATCAGTTTCACCCACCACCATAATATATGTGACATAATCATAGCTACACGGTCTTGTGTGAGTGATACTCTATCAACTGAAATGAACTGGGATAAGCCTTTGGAATCAAGAGCATTGCTATGAGAATACTCCTTCTGGAGGATGCGGGATACAAATTCGGCGCTTCACGTGTGGTTATGGAAATCCTCCCATCTTTCATTATCCCCGGTGAAGCCCGACGCCGCCAACTTTTCTACCTTAGCAAATCTAAGCTCGGTCATGTTGCGCAACTAGCGACTTTAATGTCTGGATTTGGGGTCGTAAGTTAAGCATTAGCTAGTAATAAACATGTCAGTTTAATAATAGTGGTACATGGCACGGTAATTAGAGATTATTCTATCTTTCGTATGCAGCGCTCTGTTGTGAACCTCCAAATCAACGAAGATCCAAGTCCGGTCTTGCTAACAGCCTATGTCGTGATCACCACTCTCCTGGTGGTCGCTTCAAGTTTCGTGATCTTGGTTACCCTGTGGATCGTTCCATTGCTTCACACCGCGGAAAAAATTAACCAAGAAATTGAAGACCTTCTACAACGTGCGTCACAGAAAAAGCTTGATCGATTCGACCTACAGCGATTTGCTGCCGGCGTGAAACGGAATAGTACGTGTGGAAACAATTCTGCGAGAGTCAGTTATGGTCTCAAAACATTCAGGTCGGACAGGCTGACAGTGCTGCTGATTGAAGTGTCATGGATTTTGGTGGGTACTGTGGCTGTAGCTCTTTTCACTGTGGACGTGATAGTGATTCATTGGATCAAGTATAGAGAGTTTTCCTTCGCAGGCCCAGTAATCGGCACCATCATACTTGTGAGCGTCTTGGTCGCCCTGGGAGTGCTGGGGATTTATTTTCGTTTCTTCGTTGTTGAAAAATTCCGGAATGTAACGAAGCCGCCGGGGGAGGCGCCGAAGGCATCTCAGTCTATTGAAGGGGATCCACGAAGGGTGGTCTGGTGGCCTCATCACAATGTGCCAAGCATTGATTATGCAGAGTACACAAACGATGTCCAAGAAGTCTGAAATCCTCATTAATCTGGAATTCTCAACTCGAAGTGTGTATGAACAGTTGATATGGGATGTAAATAGGGTGTATGTAGACTGTGCCTGTATTTTGTTTCCTTCCGTTATGTGGTTCAGACACTCATTTTCGTCAGACATTTACGGCAGATAGTTTCCGCAGTCTCTTGTTTTTTCAGCAGTTTTCTATGTCTTCCAAGTTTCCCATTTTTCTTATGAGAGCTAAAATTGCGATTATTGGATGTTCAAGTTTGCTATTTTCCGCACTAGTATCGTTTCTGTTGCCTTCAATGGAAGGCCAAAAGTACCAGTGCTGTTGGAAATGGCTGCCTTTTGTTGTTGGCATTGGCCGCCACCGTTTTCGCCCGTAGTCGCCGCGACTGGACGGATGCTCGTAAAAGTATATAACCTGATCCGTAAACACGGGATTAGTAAATATTCTGTACATCATTTTCTGCGTTCAAATTAACTTTATAGAATTTTCCTTTATCTTTGGTGCATAAAGTATGGGGTAAGTTTACTTTTGTAACAAGTTAAAGTGCATGAAGATCACTTGTGGGCACTGTTTGCTAGTGTCTCTATACATTTGCCTTCAGCTTATAATATTTTGAGTAGCGAAATTTTATTCCTGTGAGATTGTTGAAGTCTATAGTGTATGCGATTTGGACTCAAATAAAGCAACCTTTGGTATTACCATTTATAGTGACCAGAATTACTGGTTTTTATAAAAACTGGAATTTAGATTTTTTCCAAGTTCTTAAATACATTAATGTAAATAGTACGTAATGCATGCAAAAAATATTGATTTCTTAATTTCTGGAAACTGGTCACCACACATAACGACACAATCTCACGTGAAACTGAAAGTATAAGCGCTGAATAATACTTGGCCATCCTTTGGTCGAAAACGGCGCGGAAGATTTTCAAATGAGCTTTAACAAAATTGCAGTGTGTAAGCAACTGAGAAGCAACAGGCTGAAACTCTTTCCCGTTTCTACTCAGGATTCTTTCGCGGAACAATAATTGCCTATTTCATTTCGAGTTATATTTTCGAAGGTCACTGGAATTTTGCTGTCAATGAGTGGTAGAATTCATATGATCTACATTCATTCTTTGCAGTTTCAGTGCCAAGTGCTCTGAGTTAATCAATTTCGTTCCTGTCGAACTCTTAACCTGTGCGAATTAACATCCCTAGGTATTGATGTATAGCTAACTGAATGAATCACATTGAATGTATAACAACGAGTGCGTTTACAGTGATATTGTGGACGTATGAACCAAATTATTTTAACTGAACCATCTCAAATTACGAGATTGAATTTGGCGACACAAGGCGAAGTGGATCCAAGGTGGTGGACAATAATATTATCAGTTTAAATGCGATTTAGTACCCGGAACAACAACTGGGGAGAATGTATATTGGTTTGCGGTGACAGACTCGAAGGAGGAAATAGGAAATTCCCTGCAGTGCTTTTGTAATGTGAGTAATTTAGCATACTAATTCAAAATGATTTATGTAGTTACAGTTAATCCATAGAGATTTTAGGACACAAACTCGTGGAGCAACATGCACCCTTATGAGGACAGAAGATTTTCCGGTGATGACCCAGGTCGTCGTGGAAGTGCATCACGTGCGGACAGTGAAAACGGAGAAGATGGTGACGATGACGAGAGTGACCATGAACCGGCCTACCTGGTATGGAGAAGACTTCACCTGAGCAAAGCCAAACTGAGAGGTGTGACTGAGATGGCTGCATTGATGGCCGGTTTCTCCGTTGTAAGCTACAAAATACAGTGTTCTGTAAACCACTACAGTAGTATCATAATGAGTAAATTAACTGGAATTACGGTGTTCCTGCAGGTAGCAACAGTGGAGCTGCAAATCCGGGAAGGAACAAGTACCATCCTGCTCACATCGTTTGCGGTCACCACTGCCCTCCTCATAACTACCACTATGCTGTCAATTATGATCGCCACCTGCATTCTTCCCCACTTGGAGGCAGTGGCGAAGTTGAATTCTACGAAACTAGTGAAACGGTCTCCTCACGACGCTTTAATAAAATACATTGATCTGTCTTGGGTGTTAGCCAATACGTTCTCCATATTTTTATTCATAGTTGATGTAATACTTCTTTGTTGGATCAAATTTGCAGAACTTACCGTATGCATAGTATTTACTGCCATCATGATTCCTGTACTGATCCTCCTGTGTATATTTAGTGTGATATTCTACCGGAAGTCAGTCCAGCACCAGTATAAGATTATTAAGGGGAAGTACGACGAGCTTGAGGCCTTAAAACAAATGCTCAACAACCCACTGAGCACCAATAATTCTAGGATGGGCTCCCTCACGTCTGTCCAACATGTATAGATGATATCTTTCGACCATACCATATTTGGTCCACCTAGGGATGATTAACACTCGATGACGATGAAAAAATTATTTTAGAACGAGACAATGAATACAAAATGAGCAATCATTTTTTTAAAAATAAATTGTATTCGAATTGTATTGCTATTCCGCGCTCGCATTTCTTCGACAATAAAGTGCTTGTAATAATGATATGATTACACAGAGTTGCTCTTGAATAAAAATAGTTACAAGTTCAACATATCATGTGCTACAATAATTTCCACTGTACCGTTCCGCAGAAAGTGTACACTACAGTTTACTATAGTTTTACAGCTATATCTGGACACTCATAAACAGTAGTGTCGCATTTTCTCGAGTCGAGAGTGTAAGTGTAAGTAAGCTCCAGAACCATTTCAAACGAAAGAGTAGTGGTCATCCTGTTTTGAACAACGCCATAACAAAAAACAATATATTTATACTAAATCAATACTTAAGATAATACATAACAACGGAGCTTAAATAAATAAAATTCCAGAGCTGCGCAAATACACGCTTACTGGGGTATTGGTAACAATGTCACCGCTGACATCTTTATCTTGTATAGAAACCCACACGGTTTCCTGGATCAACAATATCCCGTGACTCCCATGTCCAACAAATTGCATATAAAAATAAAAGTACAGTTAAGATGGAACGGCGAAAAATAATATAAACAATTCAGCTGTACTAACACCATACAAGGTATACGGTAACGATACTGCGCTCTCTGTACTAAAGAAAAAGTGAATGTCAAGTGTTTGTGAAAAATATGTATATATATTTATATTATATAGATATATATATATATATATGTATATAACTAGAATCACAACTAGACTCTTGACAAAACCAACTCCAGACTTTCCCCATCTTGTGCTGTCTTCCTTTTGTAACGCAAGACGTTTACCCCAATATTTTCTTTGTGCAAATTACTTCCCACTACACTGCTGTATTCATTACTAGTACTACCCTCTCTTACTGTACATCATTAAGAAATGAAGTATGCTCGTTTTCACAAGGAAAACAGTGCAAACTCCTTCAGTCAAATTTCGTACGACTATTGTGCCCGTTTACATTTGTCTATGAAGTGACTTGTGCTCCAAATTCCTTATATACGGATGATGAAGTTGTAAGAAAATCGGACTATAATATAAATATGATAATAATGATAACGTATTATAAATAGGAAACAATTGGACGTGATGGCGGTGTGGCTTAAAGTTACACCATTGTGATGTTCCGTCTCTTACTGTTGACAGATGATGTTGATCCTTGGAAACTGGAATTGTAGTTGTATTGCACTTGCGTCGGTTCATTGTATCTCACGGTAGTGGTGGTGGAGGTAGGACCTCCGCTGGATGATACAGGCGGAGTCTCCCCAAAGGCAGGGTTAACGTTAGCACTAAGGTTCGCTCTGTACATTGCCCCCACATAACTATCAATGGTCCTGTAGTGAAGGTTGTCAGTGTCGCTGTCCACAGCAGTATCATATTCTGTATTCCCCTTTACTATGGGGTCGCTGGAGCAGCTGTCATAGTCCGTAAATGTCGGCCTCCTACCCCCGTCTATGCTCACCCGGTAGTGACCATCCACGAAGGAGCGGAAAGACCTGGTTGATGATGCCGGGCTGTAATTCCGGTCATGTTGCATCCTCTGTTGCTGCAATTGCCTCGGCGGCTGACTACTATTATTACCATTCATATTCTCGGACCGGCTCGTCTGCCCATACATACTGAGACGCTTCTCGTGCGCCTGAAGGAGTTGCGAAGCGGAGTAATGGATTGGTTCCTTCACCTGAGTAATTGCGTACACCTTTGCCTCCGTCTCGTTGACGTCTTTATTGGATTTTTTCCGTCGGCAGCAAAGGCAGAGGATGACTACTCCGACGACAAGGACGAAGGAGGCGAGGGCTCCGACGACGGTGAAGGCAATTTCACTCTTGCTCAGCTGACTCCCCACAGCTTGCCTAGAATTTGACTCCTGTGACTGGAGGTCCGAGCTCCCAGTTCCGAGGCCGCTGCGCTGCAGGTTGAGTTGAACCACGTTGGAAAAGGGGCTGGGATTTCCAAGCGGATCCACTGAGACCATCTTGAAGAAGAAGCGCCCATATGCCTGGACGGCAAGGGTAACATTAACAACCATCCCCGCTAGACTTGTCTCCGCGGCTGGGAACTTTTCAAGTATAAAGAAGGATGTTTCATTCCTACTCTTGCTCACATAAAATTCAAAACTCTGAACCTTCCCCTGGTCAAAATCATCCCCCGGACATGTGAACTGGAATGTAATATTTCTGTCTAGAGTATGGAAAACCCTGAGGTCACCCACACGAGCGGGTGGGTAACCCTTGGATGTATTCACAGTACTTGAGAATTTGACGGAATAAGATGTAACTAAGCGTTCATTATAAGGCATACTTTTCAGACTATCGGATTCTATTGAAACGAGGCTACTCCCACAGCAGGGTTCATTCCTGTACTTAACTATTTCTTGAGCGTTCCAACCCACATACTTGGACTGGTAGGGGGTAGTAGAAACTTTGACGGCAATGTCTAGGGTGTAGCCACGAGCTGTTAATGGTGGGAGTATGTACCGGGAATAGACCCCATCGCCTCTTGTAATGTCCGGATCCCCGCTCCCAGTGTCTAATAATTTGACACTCCATTTTGTGCCACCCGAATTAATGAAGGCTTCCACTTCTGCCCCTAAAACGGGTGAGACTCCCTTCTTCACGTCGGCGTAGAGGATGAGTGGTTGTTGACTACTCGAATCCGAGAGGCGGGAGGGACCGTCAGCGTTGGAGAATACGCGGACGGACAGGAATTCCTGATTCCAAGAACCAGTCGTGACGACTTGAACAAAATGTGACTG
This sequence comes from Pseudobourletiella spinata, assembly GCA_009870155.1. Classification (NCBI taxonomy): domain Eukaryota; kingdom Metazoa; phylum Arthropoda; class Collembola; order Symphypleona; family Bourletiellidae; genus Pseudobourletiella; species Pseudobourletiella spinata. The sequence continues at coordinate 46,962 of WJFA01000034.1, read as the reverse complement.
ATGACTATCTCCAAGGCGCTGGATCCTATAATGCCATACACCAGGTTGATCGATATTAGCATCGATTTTGATTACATTGATGTCGTGGAGCAAGGATAATTGGTCCGTGTACTTCTTCCCAGATGGGCTCATCAATTCCACGATATTGACTTTCGGGTCGATAGGGTTAGGGACATAAATGTAAAACTGTCCGGGAGATCGAGTCCCATCAAAAGTGAAGGAGGACTCCACAAAGGATGGGGCATCCCCGCTGAATTCTTCCTGGTGGACGACCATGGGTGTCTTGTTTGTTGTGACGAGGGAGAAATGTTGCTGGATACTTGTCAAGGCATTGATTAGCTGGATGTATGTCGACATATGAGACATGGTCCCCACACCGGTTTCCCGAACATAGTAAAACGGACTCTTGGTTTCCAGTGCGAGACTTGCCACCTTCCCATCACCACTCGATGGATATTCAATGGTTGCGACGGATACTTCCTCCTGTTGCAGCAGTCGAACCGAACCCTCCTGATCTATCTTGGATATCATTCCTTGACTAATGAGTATAATCACAGAACCCGCGACTCTGGCCCCATTCCATTTCAGCATGTTAATGGCTTGACTGATGCCCCTTCGAAGAGATAGGCTCCCAGTACTCTCAATATTTGGATAATTCGGAAGTTTCTCAGCCAATGTCCCCCGTACAGTCTCATCTAGTGTCGTCATGTTTGCAAGGACTCGAACATTGTCGGTTCCCATGGTGATGATGCCGACTTGGGTCCCTCTCTCCAAATCGTACTTGATAAACTTCCGTACGGCCAATTTTAAATACTTCCAAACATCACGTAGATTCATATTTGCAGTCTCTTCTATGAGAAGGACATACCGTGGGGGAGCAATGCGCTTCACAATGAACTCTGGTGTAGTCCGTCCCGGTGGTCTGATGAAGGAGCGATTGCGGAAGTCTGAGTGTGACAGCATGACTTCTGACACCGACTTACCATTGCACAGAAAATTTTGTTTGGACGGAGCAACCTCGTTGTGACTTGAGGACTCACAGAAATGTTGCACTTGGGGTAAATTCGGAACCGATAATATGGAACTCGTAATATTTACATTACTGTCAGGAAATACTTGAAAGGCACAGTTTCCTCCAGCCGCATCAGCACAATCCTTGGACCAAGTTCCACTAATTTTCCCATTAGTACATAAGTTTGGTTCAACATCTGATTTGCTGTCCCTCATGAAGCCCAGGGGATAGATACTGTCATTGGCGAAGCCTACTTCTTCAAAAACTCCATAGCGATACTTGGTCCATTCGTGCACGAGGGTTCGATGAGGATACGGGGACGTCCCATCCGAAGTATCATTATTGGGTAAAAAGAACCGGTAGCCCACGGATATGAGATCACCAGGTTTCCCACACCCTTGGGACTGCTGAGTGAATGGTGCGCTGCCAAAAATCGGATGATCACCTCGGACCACATAGCTTGCCTCCGCTGCCGTACTTCCGCTGGTGAAATGACTCGGAAGCTGACCACCGCACGCCCTGGAATCCCACCGGGATGGCAGAACAACAAGGATTCTATGGAAATAGACCAATCCATTCGTCGCCTCGTGTAAATAATCCGAGCTGGACGAGAAAGCGTCTCGCAAATTCTGTAAAAGCTGCTGACAAATAATTGGGGGTACGTCGTCGTCCACTTTAATCACCAGATCTTCATAGCCTCCGTGCATATTCACTTTCAAGGCTGAAACACTTGATGCTCCTATGGATAGGACTAGGAGGGCAACGAGAGGCCCAATGGTATGCCCGCACATCCCACGTTGCGTCCTCATTTTTCTGTTCTGATTTCCCGCTAATTTAGTCATTGCCACGAGGAAGGCCAACGGAATCCTACAAATTAACAACCGTATTAATGGATAAGTATGGCTGGCTAGCTAGTAATGGCTAAGTTTTCAACAATAAATACATGGCAGTATCAACTGTGACTGCTACCGAGGTCATTAATTGTTTAGTTTTACCAGAAACATTAATCCACCAGTGTATCCAACGTCGTCATAGCTGCACCCGGGAAACTTGCCGATGCCAACCCGACATTGCTCTTCAGTCAGACCCAATGGTTTGTTGATGTGCGCAGTCTAGAATACGGGGACGGAATGTGAGACGAGTTCGAGTTTAGCCTCAGTGAAATTCTAAACTGAAAAAAACAAACAATGAGACTTGAAATAACAATAACGCGAATTCTTCAACTCAAGCACACCACTATTTCATCAACCCCACTTGAGTCACAAACTCAAGCTGTCCGCAATGTCACACATACATTAATGTCCCTCTAAAAGTAAACGTCATTCACATGAGAGTATATCAAAGCCCCACTCAACTGTCTGTACATCTATCCTCTACAACAAGGTCGTAGCTAGTTTTTCCCCTTTCAAATAATGAAACACTACGGTGGATGAGCATTGGAATAAAATATAGCACTAATGTCACAAATAAAATCACAAAAGCCCCCTTCTGTCGAGCAACACATCATTTACTCATCAAGACACCTCAATACGGTACCGGACACTGATAGCATGTGTCAATACATTCTCCTCATGATAACATTCATATGGTTTCACTATGCTCTTCAAAAATACTAAAGTGTAATCACGTAATTCGGTGTGCGAATCAACTCAACGCTTTATCAATCAGGTTACCTCATTCAGATAAAAACTTGGCATAACCACCCACCGTCCAAATCGGATTGTGAAGCCATTCACACCACAGACCCAGCTCAATCGCTTCTAAAGCTCATATAGCTTCCACACATTGGCTATTTTTATTCTAATCGCTCACTTACACCTCCGTCTGCAGTACTGATGACACACGAACATTACTAGCTACCAACTTTTAGAATACGCAATCTTCCTTATGACCTCTACCTGCAACTGGGTTATCCAACTAAAAAAGCTGAACTCGTATATAGGTTGGACCTGACCAATTTCCGTGTTTACTCAGGATAGAGCCTCCGGTGTACTACAAACCGTTCTGTTATCCCAAAAGCCTGGCAAGTAATAGTGCAGTAAGGAGCACTGCATTGCACTGCACAGCCCGGCGAGACAAGTGTCGTATTATTACTGCCCGTTCACATGGCAACATAAACAAACTTATCGAAGCCGTCCCCGCTGTTAGAGTCCAAACTAATATTCCTATCGCCTATATACACTTCCACCACACAGTCAGTCAAGTCTCCAAATATATCATAAAAAGGGAAATTGGAAGAGGATCTATAGTACACTGAGCCCCAGTCCTCATACAAAGGGGGTGAGAGGGGAGACAGGAAACAGGAAACCGGACACAGGAAGATACGAAAAACACACTATTGTGGGAAATACTTCTGCCCCTCATTAAACTTTATGGCTTATGATTTCACATATACGACAGACTAGACCGTCTCCAACCAAATTCCCAATGTACCAAATGATCCACCGTGCTGTGGCCACTACAAAATTGTTTCCCACTTCACTAATACTACTGTGTGTGTACATTCGTCCCTATATTAACAAAAACCCAAATAAACTCACAGTCTCCCAGTTGAGCTATGGTCCTCCGGTGAAATACTGCGGAGCACTGAGCAACATCGCGGCAGAACAACGCCAACAATACACGCACGCAATGTGTCCCTCTTTACAGCCTAACGACCGTTTTTCCAATCCTCTCCCCTCGTCTCTCCCTTAAAGTGTGAGTCTCTCCAGCAGCAGCAGTAGCATTAGTAGTACTAACGTTATGGTGTAGGATCTAATTCGATGCTGGAGTTGGAAGCGAACATGTTACTCGAAAGCAACGGACGGACCGACACCGACACACAGCAGCACGCGTGCTACATGACTTCCTCGGTGTGCGTAGAGTGTAGAAAGGTGTAATAACAGAATGCCGCGTCCCAAAACAAGGCCCGAACGACTTTATAGCGTGCACTTGTTTTCTGCCTGTCATATAGCGGAACGCAAAGGGGGAGAAGAGAGACCTGTAATTATCGTGTCACGAACCACGAAAGAGCCTCTTTAAAAGGAAATAAGCTAAAGTTCGGGGGGAATAAATCCAAATGCCGCGAAAATGCTGACATATTGGTGCCGTGCTGGGGAAAACGCAATGGAGAGTAAAGGGGTGACGGGAGTGCTACTGCTTTTTCAGTCACTATCGCACTCACAGTGCGGTAGAAGTTCCCACCGAAATTCAGTCCATGGGCTGTGCATAAACCATTTGGAGAACAGTTGAGACAATTAGTTGAAAATTGAATGGTAAAAAGTCGTGATCAGTTTTATTAGTTCCAAGTACACATGATGACTGACTTAGCAGGAGTTGTTTTTGATACCAACACTCTTGAGCATGGTTTTTACGTTTAATTCAAAAGTGGCAGTATAGCCACATTTCATAATGATAGAGTCACCCGTTGAGTGTGATGATGATAAATAATATATGTCGAGTAAATATTCATGAGCAGCCGCGCGACTTTTATTTTCAGACAGCACACGGAATATTCTGCTAGGACGGTATAATTACGCAAAGAACCAAGAATGTACTTTTGCCTAGGACATTACACATGGAGGATGTAAGCTGTATAGGTAGTAAAAGCGATGAGACATTTCCTGTGTATGCAGTACTGAAGAGCGATTCATGCTATTTCCTTTTTCAAAATACATTAGCTTCGGTCCCTACGTCAACTTAAGTTATAAAGCAATTAAAAAGATGGGACACACATTGGCAACCTTGGATTCATCAAGGTGACTGGGTGACAAGAGCACTTGCTCCGATTAGCTAGATCATGTTCGTGCATATCTAGGTGTTGTAAATACAGATTCGTTATTTGAGCGACGGGAAGAATATGTACGTGAGTGATGGCGGATGATGTAGAAGCTGGGACTATTTGCCGAGGTTGGATGGGTAACGTTATACAAATAAAAGGTAAATAAAATATAGATCTGAACGTTGAAAACCAATTGCCTTATTGAAAATGTTGTGGAAATAGGAAAGCCCTGCCTGCCATTCGCACACTTCCCCATTTTTCTGCAAGACACTTGTGAGGAGAGGAAGGTAAGAGAAGTAACTTGAGGTAATGATTCCGAACATTGTAGAAGTTGTCGGGCTCCGGTTTAAATCCCTCAGCATGAAAATATATTTTATAAATGGCGCAAGTGTATTAGTCATGAATCATGATTGCTTTCGATAACCGTTCGGCTTTCCAAAAGGGTAGATTTTGAGGCACAAATTGACCGAAAAAAGCAAAGCAAGACATTAATACAGAAATGCGCTTTACGTTGTCAATTACATTACCTTTACCGGTCTAATTTTCATTAGTTTAATGAAAATTTAAACTTTTGAGAATTTTTGGTGGAATTTATACGATACGACCTCCGCTCAGTTGGTGCAGCACTCGAGATCTTTACAAATTTCATTCTTTTCCCAGGTGAAAATGTTTCAGGCCATCAGAGCTCAGAGGCCTCTAGGTTTTGTGGGGATCTTTGACGGCGTCAAGTGCACCTGCAGACAAGTTTGTATATCTTTTTCCATGTTGTCCCGTTATCAAGAAAATTTATCGGAAAAGGGAGCCTCACGTTTAGGCATTACCCTTGGGGCAACAGCGAGTTAAGCTGAAAATACATACTTTGAACCTTTTGCAGCGTACTCAGTGACACAGTTTTATCCTCACGCAGACATTTATCAGGGTACTATTCTTGATATTTCCAGCTCTACTTTCGAGCAGGTACAATAAAAGGTACGGTCAAGAACATGGTACGAGATTCCTGTACTCTCCGAAGGAGCCAGCTATAATGTTATCCATATTGAAATACAGATCTTTATCTTGTCCGTCTCTCTTTGTAATGTAAACTGGAGCTCGAACAGCAAATATACGACGCTGTTGTATACAACAAGTTCAAGTGTGTAGATAAATATTTTAGCTTACTAAAAACGATTGCTTTTACCTCAATATACAATGGTTCCGTGCGTCCCCGAATGAATTTGGCGTGCCTAACACTTTAGACGGACTAACCGAGCCAAGGCACCGCTTGTGCTACACATGGAAACGGAATGTTACTCAAAAATATCAGCCGCGTGACATGACCGAGATGGGACCATCTGTGATACTTCCCGGTTCACATGGGTCAAGTTGACAACTGCCGCGATATTCAATACCCATTTCGGAGCGGCCTCGCAGCTGACCATTGTGCTCCTTAAATGCATGTTATTGTGGTTCCCACGAGTTAAACAGTTTGCAGAGACCTAGGGTCAGCAATGGCGAACTTGTGGCTGTGGCCACGGAGGGTGCAGTAAGACTCCATGTCATTTGGCATTGTCCGTAGAGAGGAGTCAGCGACTCCTCTGGTACGAATTTCCCATGTCACAGAACCAACCTTGAATTCAAACAGATGACATCCCGCGTTGCATAAGTAGAACTTTCATAGAATAGACTATGCAGAAACCGCCTCCTCATTCAAAATTATTGCCATAGCATAGCCAGTGGCTATTAGCCTTACAAGTGCCGTAAAAAAAGTTTCGAGTCATCCGCCACGCAGCAAAATCATGAATAAAGTGCAGTAATATTATTTATTCCGTAGTCAATCGGGGACGTGGTCAATGGGACCTTTGCAAACGCATGGGCAAACGAGATACTTAGCCATCATATTTTGCTGAAATTTGTGAAGAGCCTTTGTGAGACACTTGGAAGAAGAATCTGTGACTTGACCGGGAGTGTTTACACAATTAAGTTCAAGTATCAAATTACGGCTAGCACGACGGCGTTTACAAAACAAGATATAAGATATCACAATGTAAAGTTGGCTGCAAGCCCCCTTCTTACAGAGATGTTTTGGAGCGCACATGTTTGACAGAGCCTTTTGTACACAGAAGAAAAGCGACTCCCACAGATGTCCCGGCTACAACATGTTCTTGATGCTTTTCGTCCTTATTGTATCTGCTTCAGGATCACATCCGCACCAGCGTGTGGTGGTGGAGTTTGACGCAGAAGGAAGTCCCACAGGAAGTATAAACTCACGGAAGCTAAAAGGATGCAGTGTGCGACGCCGGTTTGACGTGCTACTTCTGGAGGAACCTGCATCCCTCAGTAGTACGGGGCATTGAGCACACTTCCTTCATCCATACGGCAACTAACCTTGTTGGGTCTTTGGGAGTTTACAGGAATTTACCACTGGAGCAATCCCAATGAGTTTCATGAGCAGAGACTCCAACCTTGAGCAAATTGATAATTGAGAGCAAGATTTGAATTTGGCCATTACCGATGTACTTTAAAGGTTGAGGTTGAGTCCATCCACAGCTATAAATGGTGAATTCAATGATTGTGCAAAACCCGCGGCGGCACTGAAGTCATTCGTATGAATGAATGAGAATATCAAAATCTTGAAAGGAAAGGATGGCTCAAGAGCGGACGGCGTAAAATAAGAAAAATATGTGGGCTCCAGTTCCGTAATACTGTTTGTCTTCAACTGTCTCTCACATTCTTTTGTACTGAAATCTGCAATCCGGAATATGTCTACAGTTACTGCAACATATGTGCCCGAGTTTGGTTGGGTAGACTGCAAATGGAATGTTTTTCATTCAATACACCAGTAAACAATATCCTAGCTTTAGCTTCAGTAACAACATTATCACAATTCACTGCATCTATTTCCTTGTTTTTACGTAGCTGTTCGAGCAATTAAGGCACTGAAATTAACAAAAATTAGACAAATAAATGCTTTGTACTTAATTTTACACTACTTCATTTACTTAATTAATTACTGAGGAATGATAGATGAACATGGAGTAAAGGACTCATAGACGTTAACCTTAAGAGTTACGAACGTCATTTCTTTACAATTAAGGGACCAATCTTAATTTTCGCTCCTCATACAGAGACTTATGTAACAAGGGAGATTGTGACGTGACCATTGTAAGATGTGAGCGGCGCGCAGCGCCGACACCCCTACGCAGCACAGAACGTATCCACAAAGATGACCTCTCACACAAAGTAGTAGGTGCGGAAACTCAAGTTTGATCCCTTTAAGAGGATCACAAAGTTCGAAGTTAATCGAAGCAAAGGGGTGAGGAGTTTTTCGTATGTGATGTGATGAATGAATAAAAAATTTCATGTTAAATCCCGTAAGATAATCCCAGTTTTTAATTTCGAGTAATTCGAATAACTGGGGTGGCCTACCGGGGCGTCGCGCGAATACCATTGTGGGATTTGGTCTTGCCGAGAAAATATGTTCGAACTTTAAACAATACAAAATAAAGAGAGCGACTAGGTTGTCTAACCCGCGCACGCTGAAGGTATCAGCCCCATGAATGGTGAAATTGAGGGTGGAAGTTTCATAAGTGCACTCAAATTTCGGCGGCATAAAAGGTGGTGAATAGAAGAATATACGTGTGTAAGTCGGATCATCTCCGGGTTTAAACATAGGGTGTTCCGTGATTCTTTGGAGAATTCTGAAGTCGCCGTTGCCAAGTAACCGCTTGGATTATGTGAAAGCTTGATGCGTTAGCTAGCTGGTACGGTAGGTGTTAATGACTGAAACTCACACCTCCTAAACTTGAACACATACACTAAACAAACACATGGAAATCCCTCTCCTTGTCGGGGTTGACCTCAAGGATGTGAAAATTTGTGCGTTGGAATCCTAAATGGTTGTATCTAGATCAAGCTTGAATTTTTGTCAACTTTAGTGACAAATGAAAAAGTCAAGCCTCAATTCTGTCCCTTGTTGACTACTGTAACTCCCTTCGCGTGAAACTGGGGTCTACGAAATGTAGTAGATGTTGTGGAGGACTCTTCACTACCCAAAATTTATGGTTTTTTGTATTTTTAATAAGCATGATTTTCAGGTAAAGATAGAAATTACTCAGCTTCTGAAACAAATGTCATTTTGGATACTTTTTTAAATGACACTTCTACTACGGCATTAATATTTTCATTAATAATAAATTCCGAGGCGTAATTTTATGCTAAAACGAAAGACAAAGAGTTGATCTACCGAATCCCCCAATGGTTTCTGTGTATTTCTTCTGAAATAAAAAATTGAAAAATTTCCAGAAGAACTCGGGAACCTGGTTTTCAAAGTATTCTTTGAAGTTCCACCAAAATCATTTCTGGGAAATGTAAACATGGGATTTCCACAAGGGGCACCGATTTTAATGGTCCCAAGCGTCCTCTTCTGGTCCTTTTAAAAGTCTAAAAATCAGTACCAACATGCGACAAAATCAGTTTTTCCGTTGGTTAATGATCAATAATGATTGATTAGAGATACCAAAACAAAATCACAACTATTCGCTTTATTTTTCGAAAGAATCAATACTTGGGTAAGCAATCATAATCACAAGGGATCAACAAGATTCAAAATCTGAAATTCTCGTAAAAACTATTTTTTGGTGATGAATGTTTAAGTAATTTATTTTTCAAACAAATATCAATTTTTGCTAAAAGAAATTAAAACAAATTGTGTTTGCGAAAAAAATTGTAGTCAGTAGTCAATAATGCAAAATGAATTACCAGTTGGTCAGAACGTACTGGTTTATGTGAAATACTGATTACTGATACTGATGATGATGATGATCACTGCTGATTTCATCTCGTCAGTATAATAACAGAAAATTAATGTTTCGGTTACCTATTCCAACTCATTTATTTTTCATACTATTTGTTCGGAAGTTGTTCCTACCAGTTTTAACCTGGTCTAAATATTTGTGGTAAAGCTTCCCCTCAGCCTATATAACTTATAGAGAGCCTATTGGCAGCCACAAGAATTAAACGGGACCGCTCTGTGCATCAGGGGGCTAACTTCAGCAGCGGACAGGCAGCCGCCGTAAACAGTTGTCTGCAGTTGGAACGGATGCGGCATGCGATGATGAAGGCATGAACTGTGGATTGTTACGCGTTGTACATTCTGTAGTGACACCGAGGGACGTTGCATTCGTAGCATTGAAGTACCGTCTTCGTCAGCCTTTGGTCCTTCAAATACTTCTGAGGAACTCATCGGTAATTTCATTTTTTAAAGTTAAAGTTTTTAAGTTTTGTGCAGTCAAAAGTTCGGTTCAACATATGCATGGAGTTCCTGTATGGGTTATCGCATGAGCCCGCAACAGCATGCAAGGAGATCATTTCAAAGCTATAGTTTCATTTGTCATTTGTTCATAAGCAATTTTAGCTTCGGGTTTGATTCAGTCACTAGTAGTGAAGCCGATAGTAATATTTTTTTACTTTCTTGCTTGTTGCCCTCACGAATTCTGTCTCTAGCATTAGTGTTCTGTATACATATACACGTGTGTGACATAGAAAAAGTTGTAGTATGGCTGGTGTTGCTATATTTTTGAGTGATCAACAAAATTCGGTTGTCAGAGGTAGTCTTCCTTTTTTGATTACTGTGAATAAAAGAGATAGCCCGACTTTCCTGGTTCTGGATTAGTCATCAAATCATAACGGTGGATTGACGCAATCATGTTGTAGAGTTTCCTCAGTCAGGTGTGCACCATCTGCAGGTGACGAAATGTGAAATGTGTCGTATCGTTCGTAACGTGGTGGGTGAAAAGCAGTTTACAGTGTCATAACACTTAACCCATGACAGATTGCCATTCGTTCGCAGTAGACGGAATAAAAGAACACCTTGTAACTTTCAGACGCTACCATCAAGACAACAGTGGAAAATAAAGCAACAGTCTCAGTCATCTAAATCTGTGAAAATGCCGGAAACACGAAAGGAATTACAACCATGGCCGCAGTACATTGAGGTAAAGGCGAGCGCATTAACTGACTTTAACGTTGTTTGACGCCTGTGTGGTCAGTACAGTTGTTGCATTAAACTGAACTCGTAACGCAGGAACGTCTTACCTTGTGGAAGAAGTGGCAGAAGGAATACGAGGAAAGGATAGCTGCCAAAACTCCCGAGAAAATTACAGTTACTTTGCCGGATGGAAAGGAAGTAGAGGGTGAATCTTGGAGGACCACTCCGTTTGACGTTGCGAAAGGGATAAGGTAAGTCGGAAAGGAATTTCAGATCCTGCATGAGTATGGACATCCGTAAACTTTTTTGGTTTTGGCCAGCTCTGGTTTAGCTGAGGCTACTGTCATTTCGAAAGTGAACGGCCAGTTGTGGGATTTGGAAAGACCGCTAGAAGAGTCCTGCAAACTACAACTACTAAAGTTTGACGATGAGGAAGCACAGGGTGTTTTCTGGCACTCCACCGCTCACGTCCTGGGGGAAGCGATGGAACGAGTTTACGGAGGCTGTCTCTGCTACGGCCCGCCAATCCAGGATGGCTTTTACTATGATATGTTTATCGACAATGACCAAGTGTCCAATCTAGATTTCCCCGTTCTTGAAACTCTTATGAAGCAGATTTCGAAAGAGAAGCAAGCTTTTGAACGGCTGGAATTGACAAAGGAACAGCTGTTGGAAATGTTCAAGTACAATCCATTCAAAGTACGAATTTTGAAAGAAAAAGTTACTACTGCGACCACCACTGTTTACCGATGTGGCCCATTGATCGACTTGTGCAGGGGTCCTCACGTCAGGCACACTGGAAAGATCAAGGCTCTCGCTCTGACTAAGGTAAGGTACTGCTTATTTAGTAACAGCCACATATTAAAGTAAAACATAATGTTTCGACTTATGGACTGCAGAACTCAGCAACTTATTGGGAAGGTAAGAACGATGCCGAATCTCTCCAGCGCATTTATGGTATCTCGTTTCCTGAACCGAAGCAGTTGAAAGAATGGCAAAGACTCCAAGAAGAAGCTGCGAAACGAGACCACCGGAAACTTGGTATGTTTTCAATTTTTGAAGTTGAGTTCATAGATGGTACGAGAAATGGGTATTGTATCGTAGTTGCGGATGAATCAAGGAGGTTAACAAGAGCTAATTTACTACTTGCAGGCCGTGATCAGGAGTTATTCTTCTTTCATGAATTGTCCCCTGGGTCTTGCTTTTTCCTACCCAAGGGAGCCCACATTTACAGTAAGCTGGTTGATTTGATCCGGGGTGAATATAGCAAGAGAGGATTCCAAGAAGTGGTGACTCCTAATATTTACAACGTCAAGTTATGGCAAACATCCGGTCATTGGCAGCATTATGCGGACAACATGTTTTCAATTGAAATTGAAAAAGAAACATTTGCGCTGAAGCCTATGAACTGTCCCGGTCATTGTCTCATGTTCAGTCATCGTCCAAGAAGCTGGAGGGAATTGCCTCTGCGTCTGGCTGATTTCGGCGTATTGCATCGAAATGAGCTATCAGGTGCACTTACTGGATTGACTAGAGTACGGCGGTTCCAGCAGGACGATGCGCACATGTTTTGCACCCCAGAGCAGATCGGGACAGAAATCGATGGAGCTCTGGATTTCCTTCAACATATTTACGGAGTTCTAGGCTTTACTTTCGATTTGAAGTTGTCGACACGGCCCGAAAAGTTCTTGGGAGAAATTGACATGTGGAATGAGGCTGAACGGGTATGAATATTCTATTGTTATTAGGAATTTTGCGCTCGGAATTCTACGTTGTTATATTGGGAACAGAAACTTCACAGATCTCTGTATTTTTTTTATCTATAACTTCAATAGATTCGTAATTCCGTGAGATTCTTTTCTCGCTCTCTGTTGGTTCAGTGAATTATTTTTATTGGTTTGAAAGCTCATTCTGCATTTATGCTCAGTTATTGATCCTCTGCATGCACCGAAACCCGATAACTTCGACCCCAGAACAGCGTGTTTTTTGTGATTTCAGAAATTCACCTAAAGTGACTGATACGTTGCGTTAATAATTCCCAATGCGAAATTTTACTTTGGCTCGTAATTAGGGTGTCCCTGTCGTTACGCTCCTTTAGGTGCAATAGCTGTAGCGACGTAGCGAGTAAAACACTACCCCTCTGTGGTGTTTTTCGAAAAATTCAACTACAAACCAGTGCAAAAGTGCTTAGCATTTTTTAAATGCAGAAGCAATGGTTCTGTTGGTATATGACCTGTTCTGCCGAAAATCATAATAATGCACTTTATCTTTCTAAAATATGAATTAACATTTTGTAAAAATTTATTTAAACAAAATTGTATTTCTGTAATCAATTATTTGGCATTTTTACCACAACAAAATCAACTTTCCAAACACTTCGAATTTTTGGCACATTAATACTTTTGAAAGGTAAAACGCGAAATTTTGATTTTTTGCAGAACAGGTGATAGACCAACAAGTCCATTGATTCTGTAGCATTTTTGCACTGGTTTGCACGATAGAATTTTTAGAAAAACACCATAGAATTACAATTTTTCTCATAAAATATAAACCAGCAGAAGCAAGTGAACTTGTTATAAAAACCAAAGAAAAAGTTATCTCCCAAAATACCAGGGATCCCCTTTCGAATTCGGGTAGCCTCGAATTCCAACAAGCAGAATATCCAGTCGAGGCTAGCAAACAAGACACCCCCTTTCGAATTTAACTCGATGATGTCTCGTCAGAGGTCAATGTCTCCAATGAAATAATTTAAGGAGAATAACGAGTACATGGACCCCCCCCCCCTCTCTCTGTATTCGAAACTTTTAAATTTATTGTAAATTATAGAGACCCCCTCTCCTGCGAGATCCAAAAACTTATCTTTACATCCAGGATACCCCCTATCCTAACTGCGCAGCTATTACAATACAATCAATACCAAGAGCAATGAGGATTATTATGTATAGATAGCTGAGGGTAATGGCCCGTGCTCTAGTATGGGTAACCCGATGTTTAGAACCCAAAATGACAGCTAATAGTGGGTCCTGGCACCCCCTTTGTGGTTCAAGCTGATAGGGGTCTACCCCTAGAGCCGAGTCCGGGCTCCGCCCGGACCCGGGTCCCGTTTCGAAGTTTTTTATTGGGGGGGGGGGTCCCGGGCCTGGCGGGTCAAGGGGTTTCGGTGTAATCTTCTGAGTTTTTATGTACTGCTTACAAGATCTGTTGAAGTAACTGCAGGCAGTAAATATTGGTTTGATTTTCTTTTATCCGCAGCAACTAGCGAACAGTTTGAATAAGTTTGGCAAGCCGTGGAAGGAAAATCCTGGTGATGGAGCGTTCTACGGTCCGAAGATAGATATTACAATAATGGATGCACTCAAGCGCCCGCACCAGTGCGCTACTATTCAGCTTGATTTCCAGTTGCCCATTCGCTTTGATCTGCACTACATTGCTGAGAACGGCGAAAAGAAAAGACCTGTGATAATTCACCGAGCCATTCTTGGGTCCGTGGAAAGAACCATCGCCATTCTCACTGAATCTTGTGCTGGAAAGTGGCCTTTCTGGTTGTCTCCACGACAAGTATGCGTTGTCCCTGTTGGACCCTCTGTCAACGAGTATGCAGAAAAGGTTCAGAAACAACTCCTGGGTGCTGGATATCAAGCAGAGGTTGATACTGATCCCGGAGATACGTTGAATAAGAAAATTCGAAATGCTCAGCTATCGCAATTTAATTTCATTCTGGGTAAGCAACAAATATCATATTCAGGTTTTAGCTGACTGATATACATTCAAAGTTTTTACTGTTCGCATTAATTTTGTTTTGCTTTCCACTTGCCAGTGTTGGGTGACCGCGAGAAAGAAGCCGGTAGTGTCAACGTTCGCACTCGGGACAATAAAATTTTGGGGGAGCGAAGTATGGAACAGCTTCTCAACCGATTTAAAGTTCTCTCGGATACCAAAACCGTTAGTAGTGAAGAGCCGTTTGAGTAAGCTTTTTTTGAACTGGGAAAGGGATATTTCAGTTTGACTAACGTGCAGGTTCCTGTAGTACGTGACAACATTCACACCATTGATGAAGTCAAGCCTTAGCGGTGAATTAAGGTGATTCTAAATTGTGAAAGATTCTTTCAGTGATTTCTATGACTGGAAAAACGAATCTAATGCAAGCATTTGTTTACATCTGGTAACAATTTTCAGTATTTCCGTTGCAGACGCAATTACGTCTTTACAAAGTGTTGTTATGTTTATTAATTTATTAGACATAAATAAAACAACCGTGTTGCCGGTGCTCATTTTGTGGATTGGAAGCATTTGTTGCATTAAGAAAATCATGCGGAATTAGCCATATGATTTGCCCATCCGAGGGAGTATCGAAGCTGTACCAACGAATATCAACCGGTATACTTAGGGATAACTTAAGATAAGACTTGAGTCAAAATGCGTACGTTTCGTACGGAACAGTAGAGGAATAATAATTTATTCTGATTCTTCCTGAAAAAACAAAATTACCAAAATGATCACGAATTTCCTGTAGGCAAGCTTCGGAGGCGCTTAGACCTTATACCTGTCACCTTTGTAAAGTATAATACATCAGACATAGGGTTACAGAATTTGTCATTTTGTTATCATTACTTATAATTGCCATTAGCCATTAGGAATGGGTAATGGATGTTTTTACATTCCCCAAGCCCTACAGAATGTTAGCATCATTCGTGAATGCAAGTACAACAAGTTTCATGCCACCATAAAAGTTAGGAATAAAGTGCTGCTGTCTTATGCTCTTTTTGTAAATTATTTTATTTATACTCGAAAAAAACTTTGAAAAATAATCTTGTTCAAACACAGTACAAATTCAGTGAGCTTAACTGAGTCTCCGACAAGACCTGTGATGGAACAACAATAAGATTGTGATCCGCAAATACATATTATGCAGGGTCTGCCTCGTTAGGATAAAATCGACGTTCTACATTCTACCCGTTGACAAAACTCGCCTTCCACAAGTAAAACACTTCTAAGCTCTAGGATAAAAATAGGAAATTTCAACAACAATATGCTAACAAGTCAAATATTCTAAATTATGCTCAAACCGGACAATAAATTTTAGTTCATACCGGGTTAAATTAACTACTTTTAAACTTGTGCAGAATAGATCTCATGAAAGAGCCCAACCAAGATGTACGCTACTGCACATTTTCACAAATTCTCAAGTGCTCCCAACCCCATATTTAATAAAAGTGGACGCAACGAGGAGCATTGGGACCTAGTAAATAAATAAGCCAGCAATCTGCAATTCATACAAAATCGCATTCCCCTATTTGTATGCTACCTCTCAAAACTCTGCTAACTTTCGAAAATACGGGTAGTAGCTGGTGGCAACTACTGCAGAAGAGACTACAACTACAAGCAACTCCCTCTTTATAAAACATTAGTTTCCGTTTCCATACCTTTACTGCAAAGTTCTCTACAAATTCAAATAGATTTAGATTTCCCTTCTTGATAACGCCAAAATACCTCTCTTGTTAATAATGTTGCAGCCATAACAACTTCTATTATACATAATCAGGTGCAAGGATGCAAGTTTCTACATGATCGGCAATCATTGAATCCGTATACTTAGAAAACCAGAGGAACAATAGTCAGGAAATTGCATCTACACTTTATCCGACATCAAATCCACGAAGAGCATAAGATTTTAACAGCTCACTGATAGCATTCACAGGATTAGATACAGAACTCCACGACTGAAACATCACAGAGAGTCCATCCTCACACTGCCAACAATGATCGCTCTCTAGTATTCAAGTACAAGGATTCTATCACCTCTACTGTTCTGATTGTGACAGTTGAAACCTACACAGCTAGCGAATCCCTTTAGCTTTCCGCGTAAGTCTTCGACCACCTACCATCGGCTCCAACGTGGGCATTCCTTGGGCCTCACTATCAGACCGTAAAAAGTTGCCCGGTGTCGGAGGCGGTCCGTAATTGGCCGGATTATCATTCGAAGCTGACACAGATCTCCCGTGGGAAATGGCTAGCTCTGCAAATTCCCTTCCATCCACTTCTTCAGCCAATTCATCCGTAATCCGAGATCGTGGTATCATTTCCTTTTCATGAACCCACGAGGTACTACAGCTCTTGCACTGCTTGCACGAATTCACATACTTCATATAACAAGGTCTATGAAACAATATTTTACATCCCGGGCATCGAAGTCCCTGCAAACGGAACAGTAATTAAATCCTAAGGAATGCCGAAGTTATAGAGACATTAGCTAACACTTACGTGGAGGAGAATCATTTTGCACAAGCTACAACTTCGGACAACATCTCTGTATAAATCTACCAATAACGGTTCGAATTCCCGGATCCCACGAACACCCAATGTCACATCAAATTCTGTTGGCTGGAATAGTACAAAACGGCCTTCATTGAACAATGAATTCGTTTATATAAATAAAATTAGTTTAGCAAATAATTGAATGATTATATACAAACCGATTTTTCGTTCTTAGTGAAGTACTGCAAAGCTATCATTCGAGTGATGAAATCTTCAGACTGGGTAACAGACGCTCGTGGATCAATATCTCGTAGTATGTTAATGCACTCAGACATTGGGAGGGAAAAATTTGGATACTTCCTTAGCATCCCATCCATTACCTTCTGCAGTATTTCGATTTCCAGCTTCGAGAACATAGCTTGCATCCTTGAATATTCATTTTCGCTAGTCATGCAAATCAAATTTGATGTTCTATGAAAAATGCTATAGAAGCGACTCTTACTTCACAATAGAATTTTCCACAGTGACCATAAAGACAAAAAATTTTTTGGCAGTTAGCTCGCATGACGCACTCTTGATAGCCATATGGTACGGTTTAATCTGTTCATTGATTCCTCGAACAACTTTCTGCACATATGGCATGGACGTTTTTTCAGTTCGTTCTTCTTTTGTACCTATTAGAATCAAGTGATCAATTAAGCCCGTCCATTAATAACATTTTATATACTCCAGAGTTAATCGAACATGATCCAGAAAACTCACACTTCAGATATTCGCATGCTGCATTGAACAATCCTTTGACTCCTGCCAGATCTAAAAATCCAGATGCCATCATCCCTTGCAAGACAATTTTATGCAAATCGCCATACTCTTCGTATACATTTCCTTCTGAAGCGTTTGCCATCTTGTCCTATTTGAAAACAATATTCAAAGGGATGCAACAGTTAAAAGCATACATGACAACTTCTTAAGACACGTTCATTCAAAAGCTAACCTCCAAGTATTTTCAACGAATTGATGAAGTTACCACGAGATCTACTATTCTGAAATTCAATTCACCTGAAATCGCTGCGAATAAAATCCAAGAACAGTTAGAAATTCATTCATGCATATATTAGAGGAGACACTCTTGCAGAGTTTTTAAATAGTAACCACCTGCATTTACATATTATGAAAATTCTGCTTTCGTAGTCTCACTTCAGATTATTTAGTTCCAAATATTTTTATTATTTTCATATACAGCAAAGCAGGCTCCAATACGCTACATTTTCAGCAAAAATAAAAAAAAAACCATTCTCTATTCCTCCTAAATTCTAAATTTACGACTGTGCATATGACTGAATTCCATAAATAAATCGGGCATAGTTTCCATCCCCTCCATCGAAGAAACTTGACCGTAGCTCAATTGATTCCACTTGCTAATTAAGTTTTATATGACAGTGCCCAGTGCCCATCAAGATTCTGGCGCTTATTCACAAAAAAACCCGCCACAACGCACCTCTCTGCTAACATCTCCGTTTTATCACATTTCTACACCAGATTTACGCTGATGTTGTAAGCACAAGAGTGACTCCGTTGCAGAATAGTACTCTGCACAGAAAAATTACCTCTACAACTTACAACAAAATATGTAAGTAAAAAAATGTACTCCAGTAAAAATCGGTCATGTATACATTATGATCAGCTGTCTGCACTGAATGAGCTGTACATGCTCTCATCACTCATCACTCATCACTATTGGACATATCTGACCATATTAGGAGCGGAGGCTACACACTTCTTACGTACATCTTTGCTGACTTCTTTGTAGACTTTCCAGACTTGCGGTGGAAATGACAGTTTTGCGTACCGAAGATTGCAATTAGTTCAGTTTGTATGATTTCAATCGAGCATCCCGCCTTTGTATAAAATTACTATGCAAAACAACAACACAGGGGTATCTCTCACGGAGATCACATTAGTTCCATAAACACCAACGATTCGAGTAGAATGATACGGGCAACACAGTAGGAAATATAAATTCAATTAGCGATATGACAATTTCCCTCCGTTGCCAGGAGGGATTGAGGTGCTAGAAGCAGGTACACGAATATAATTATCCCTCGCGTGCACGGCGGTTGAATTTGGATTCAGAGGATTTCTGAGCAGCCAAGAGATGTCAGTTTGGCGTCCGTTGTTCGGAAGGCAACGAGCGTCGGTTTTTTGCCAATAAACATGAATGGATTTTAGCTTCTGCCGCTGCCATCTTTTCTTTTCCAGTAGGTTATAAGCGAACTTCGGGGAAACAGGATACATAGCATGATTCGCCTGTTGAAGGCGTTCGAGTGAACAAAAATCTTTGAAAGGGTAAGGCTAAATCGAGAAACCCTGCAGCATTCCCCGGTACTCGTCCGCCAGTTTCTTAGTGAAGTCGTAACGACATAATCTCTCCTTTGATCCTCTATCTGTGGTGAAAGTAGACGGTTTTACGGCATTTTTCAATAAGATGAAAGAACTGTAAGCTGAGTAGAGCCTTACATGGCTCCGTTATTTCTGTGACCAACTATTTCAGAAATTGGGCGGCAGGATCATAAAAATTAGCTTGAACAGGTGCGGAATTAAGTAGTTTCGATGTTCCAATAGCCAAATAAGGTTTTCAAGTAGGAAAAAGTGTGAATGCCAATATTTTATTTATTGAACAACATTTGAAAGAACGGGAACTCTGTAAAAAAGCTGGACATTTAGTCTACACGATAGCTGACGGCATGACCTGGGTTGTTAACGACCTTGGTCAAAGTGGCGGCACGAACGGCGACAGCTGGAGCAGCAGCATAGGTGACGGCTGGGGCAGCGGCGTAGGTGTAGGCTGGGGCAGCGGCATAGGTGTAGGCTGGGGCAGCGGCATAGGTCACAGCTGGGGCAGCAGCATATGTCACAGCTGGGCCAGCGGCATAGGTGACGGCGCCAGCTGGGTAGGTGTAGGCAAGACCACGTCGCTTTCTAGCAGAGCGGGTGGCAGCTTCCTGAACGGCAGCGAGGTGAGCGGCACGGGCACTACATAAACAAACATACACTATGAACTGGAACATTCAATATCAAACAGGATATAAAGCGTTGCATGAATAGGTTTCCTTACGCAGCAACTTCGGGAGTATCCTGAACTGGGGCTGGTCCAACAAGGGTGGCAGATGGAGCAACTGGGAGGGCATTGCTCTCAGCACGGAATCCGAGTCCGTCAGCAACGTAGTTAACACGAACTTCCTGGCCGTTGGGGTTGATGTAAGCATAAGATCCGCGGACGTTACCGCCGGCATCACGGACCTCAGCGGCGGCCTGTCCTGGGTAAGCATAACCGTGGGAAGCCTGTCCCAACTCATCCTGAGCGTGGTACTGGGTCTTGGTCACGGCTGGGGCGACGACAGCTGGAGCAGCGTAGGAAACGGCTGGGGCAGCATAGGTGACGGCAGCTGGTGCAGCGGCGTATCCCAAAGTGGAGTACCCATAAGTGGAATAACCGAAAGGAGAGACTCCTACGAGACCAGGATTAGCAGCGGCGCAAGCCAAGACGGCGGCCAAAACGACCTGAAAAATTAAATCCAATCCGTGTACAATCCCCGAAATTTTCTTCCAAGTCCATCAAGTCCTGCACTAAAACTGTCAAAGACAATGACGTTGCTTAACATATACTTCAAAGTATACTAAGTTCTTACAAAGGACTTCATGTTGAATGGTTCGGTCGGCTGGAGCTGCTACTCAAACTCTAGAAGCTGAGAAACTGCAAGTGATGCCCTCGGAATCCTCGACCAAGTCTTTTATACGTTCCAATAGATCCTGCCGCCCTTGACGTTGATGGAGGAACCAAGACAGTTTCGTTGGTTTTCGACATGGCCGCGATTAATTGGCTCTCGGTAGCCAACCCTCTTGGGGCCCCACCGCCACATTTTCCAGCGGCGACACTGTATGAGTAGGACGCATGGCCCACTTGTCTGAGTACCTAAATGTATGACCATAAGGGAGTTTGAATTGTTAAGCTTCCTGAGCCTATGATTTTTTCCCACCGCATACTAACCGCTCTCGTTTTTCATGAGATTCACACACTCACACCTTCTTTCATTGAAACTAATTCCTCCTTCTCAAGATGTCCCACCGTCTTGTACCCCCTCAGACGAGAGGTAACACCGTACATGTCTCATAGTTACATCCTACTCCGTTCCTACTGCGTCCAAACAAAAGGTATGTGAATAGGAACCAGCAAGAGGAAACGCCGACGACGAGTTCATCTGGATAATTCATTGGATTCCATGAGAAAATACATCATGTTTGTCGTCAACTCCATAAGTATTATTTTTTATTTGATCTACTTACGTTCCCAGTACTATTGACCCCACCCAATGATTCAAGGCTGAGCAGGAAGGTACAGACTACAGAGATTGAGGAACTGCATCCATAAAATCTACATAGACTCTTAGCTAATTGCGGTTTGAGACGACGACGACGACGAGCTGGAATGTCGTCAGACGCACGGGAAAACACACCAGAGACGAGCTCATTCCAGTGCTCACACCATAACCAGGGAAATGGTTCTGTTCAAGAGTACAGTCTAGCATCCGCACGTTTTGCCGTCTTTAGTGAGGGCATGTTACATGATATAATTTGTGACTGTAATCTATACACCGTCCTGTCTAATTATCAGCCGAAAACGAGAGTGAGCCCGCGCGTATGATAATAATGGGAAGAAGTCAGAAAAAGTAGATCTGGATAGGCCTAGAAGGTTATAAATTTTCCAGAGAAAAATCCAAATAATTGAGAAGAGTGTGGAGAAAAAATATGGACTGGATTTTTATCAGGCTCCCTTGCTCTCCTTTTTTCACATGGGAACAATTAATGGATGAATTAGAGTGCTCTCGTCGAGGATTCATGAGATGCAAAAAATATGAGGAAAAAAACCCATGACGACGTATGAGACGCCCACTGTGGCTAACTCTCTGTATGGATGGTTGAGAGGAGTGTGTAATAGACGGAGGAATAACCAGCTCTCTTAATTTGAGATTGTTCCTGATTGGAAGTGTGTGCGAACTTGAGGCATGGCTGTCATTATAGAATTTGCACACACGTTTCACTCCTGTATATACAACTTCAAAGTACTTTGTTGCAATTATCTTGAAGAACCTGAAATAGACTGCCAGGTTATAATAACAGTCAACAGGCATAGGAACTATACGAGGAAAATTCACCCGAGTTTTTTCAGCATAGAAGGGGGCAGGCATAAGTGGTCAGATAGTTCCTCTCTTCCTCTCCCAACATGCCTCTGCTACTTTTACTCTTCCCAAATCCTCTGGGCCAGGGTTGGGCGGACGAAGAGGGAAACGCCGACCTTGGCAATGAAATTGAAACCTATCTGTGCACATTTCTTTTCATGTATGAAAAGAGAATAGAAGGTTCTTTATATGAAGCTTTTCTTAATACAAGAATAGTCCATTTAATTAGAACATTCTATTTTTTGCAATCCCACGGCATACAGCTATGGGACTACTACAACCAATTGGTTCAGATACTGCAGCTGGGTTTGCGTTGTCTGTCCATGTGTGTACACACGGACACGATGTGTGAAACAGGTCGAGCTCCCATGTATTGCAGCACCCATGTATGTTACATGTATTGCAATTACTGTTATCACCGCACAAGCCTCAATGTCGACCCTTTAGTTAGTCTTATGAGTAAGTTTATTGCGTACGTCCGTGTCCATGTGATCAAGTTCCGGCCTTAAGATCAGAGATAGTAGCCTGCCTTTGAGATGCAGAAACTTGTCCTGAAGTGCAAGTATCTTGACGTCTCACAGCCAGACCCTGGAGGGCGTGTAAGTAGAGGTAGAGTGTTGAAGCCGAATGGCGAAACCAATGCATAAGTTGGGTCAAGGCATACAAAACTGTTGACTTGACAGTCAATCTTTGCCGGCCTCCCACATCTCCTTGGGCACATTGCTACGGCCGTACCGAACTTTTCAGTGATAAATGCTTTGGTGCATAGAAGCAGCGCTTCCGGGTCAGAAGACAGACAATTTTCTAGCCTTGCAGTGGAGCTGCAACTGATGTGAATGGGCTGGGAAAATGTATTTTACAAAATTATGCATTAAAATAATGCAAGTATTTCATGGGATAAGGTCATTCAAATTAGAATAAGAGATACCTGATGAACAATCGAGTTCATTTGAATGAAAATTATGGTCATACAATGCCTGCGTTGGACAGTATGGGACTGGCAGGAGAGGGCTTCGTTATGTATCCAAGCACCCTTATTTGATCTGTTATGTTCCTCCCCTGGCCAGGCTATTGATTATCTCACCGCCTTCGTTTCAAAATTTAAATCTTGTACGGGATTTCACAAAGAGAGCAAAAACTAAGGCAGACAGTTCGTCGAGTTTTGCAGAGCGGAAAAAGGTTATTGTTTGAAAATTGAAGACTAAATCGCGGGTCAATTTGTTTATTATCAAATAGGTCGACAAGTACCGCCATTAATAAGTACATATATAAAAACCATGCCGTCGAAGAAACGTTTGGTACGGAAAATGGTTCATCCCTGGTTTCAAAACTATAACCAGGAAGTCATGACAGACTCCCTGTTCGATTTCATGAAGGATTTTGAGCAAGAATTTGTCGATTGGCTTCTCAATGCACTTCGAGAGAGTGAGAATGTGCACCTACGAGAAGAGTTACTGAAAGACAAAACTTTGGATAGAAGTACTTTGCGAGACCTCCTGCAATTACGGCTGTCGAAAGATGAAATTACACCTGAAGACAAGAATGCATATAATTATGCTTCTGACAATGGTGAGCAGGTATAACTTCTATTAACTACTTCTTTAAGACATTGCATGCTTCTTAATTACCATATAGCTTAACAAGTATGAGAAGCAAAAATATAGATAAGGTTCCCTTCAGACAGCATAGATTTCGCCAGTAACGCTGAGCTGGGGACCGTAAATGGGGGTAATCAGTTTCTTCCATTGAAAAACGCATCCGGTAGCAATGGAGACACGGATTCAATCAACATTCTAGAGAATGAGGAGTCCTTGCTGTTTTCAACCCCTCCAAATTATAATCGTCATGGCAATTTGGATATTTTATCAACCTATAGTCCTCCAGATGACTCCCTGAAATGGTAAGACAGCAGCTGTAATAGCACATTACTCCAGGGCCCGGGTTTCATGCTGAGATGCTGACGTGTTTATTAAAAGGTTCATCGAAGACGGGAAGGGCACGGTGAGGAAGAAACCTTCTGGAAGAGGCGCCGACTGCTACAGTTCTAACTCGAGCGAGAATGGAATGCACCGCTACCACTATGGGATCCAGGAACTATTCCGTACGCATGTAGCATTTTAAATTTCCCTTACAAATGTTTACAATATACTTGTCACTAAATCATAAATGATATAAAAATACCGTCGGTGTCAATGCTTGTACAAAGTATAAGAAGGTAGCCGTTGACCCGAGCAGTATTTTGGAGGAGGGTACGAGGATGGATTGTCCAACATCCAAACTACAGTTAACAGCTTATTGTATTTCTGAAGTTCAAACTTCTGAATCTTGCAATTTTTTAGCTCGCGGCCAGTTATTATCGAATTGCAGTGATGTAATTCTCAGGACTTTTTCATAAAAGCAATAATTATTTTCCTGGACTCGATCATTTCTAAATGAGAATGAGAAGTGATGATGGAAAGTTGGCTAAAGATGAACTTACCCAATTAGTCTTCTGTCACTTTGAATTTGTTACTCGGCGAATTTGTTGCTGATTCTTTTAGCCAGGAATCATCAGTTCTCATTAGCAATTACTTTTTTTAGCAATTATTTTTTACAGGCGAATTCCAAAAGCAACAGTCTAATGGCGGGATCTCCGAAGCCGTTTCGAGAGAAAACCTGATTGACACGAAAGGATCGCATGAAGACTTGCGGTCCGTGATTGAACAAACTGACGACGAGGACTTGGACAAGACCTTGGTAGCGGATGAATTTTCGGGTGATTCGTATTCTGATAAATGAGAATAACTGCATACTTACGATAACGATCAGTGTTTTTTTAACTAAACTCTTACTAACATAATTTGTATACGTAAGACTCGTATTTCATTTTGTACTATGATAATTTGACGCGAATAAAAGTACTTTTTCTGTCGGAATATTAAAAATATCTGCAGTGGGCAGTGAACTAGCCTTAGTTTACCCACTGATGCCCCCATAATTAGCTCGAATCCAGTTCACATTACTTGGGCTATTTAAAATTTCAGATCCCACTGAATTCCGTCCTTTTTTACGCCTAACTTCTAACCAAGCTAGCGCAAAGGCACATTGCAATAGGGCACATTTAGGCGAAAGGTGAAAAAAGCACCGCTTTGGTGGTTTTCGTAATTTGTCTATTATCGTATTTCTCAGAAACCAGTGAATAGATCTAGTCAAAAATGAATTCTTGTCTTAAGTAATCGATATATACCTTGAAAAGTTTGGATTTTACAGAAAAACAAATGTTACGTAGTAGTTATTGGGGCAAGTTGTATCAATATCTATCACAATCTTATCTGCAAGTTAATGCATTGCATGAGTTGTAAAACCAGTGCTGGCGCGTATTCTCTCTCAGCCGGCTAAAAAATAAGTCCTGAATTGACACAAGGGTAAATTGCGGGTAAAATTAAGATAGTAGATAATTAATATAAGATTGGTTGCGGGAATCACGCTATGTTGTCGATTTTGATGATAAGCCGCAGCGATCTATAATATAAGGACGCTGCACTCGTTATTCAAACTCATTTCGATTAGCCTTTTGCGGTGATTAGTGGGTTGCTATTCTAATTCCGGGGCATTCTATGTTGCCCATCAGAATGATCTGAATCGTAGCCCATAAGGATAGGTCATTTATGACATGAATTGCAGCAACACTCATTCCATTGCTCCTCAAGCGTGATTCTACCGCACTAATTTCCATCAGCTATTTTTGCATACGCCGCGTGGTTTGCCCCCAAGTATTGATTTGTCTTGAGACTCCTCATTCATTGTTATTATTAATTATTTCATTTTCTTAATAACGTATTTCTTAATTTCATAATATATTTAGAGAGTTGTCGGAAATTTGTGTCACATGCAACCATGTATTGGGAGTATTTTAAATTTGTCTATCGACGCTAAAGTTCTAATCTTAAACGTATAGGTACACTTGGAGTAACTTTTAATATTTCTGCGATTTCACTGTGAACTAAATTAATGGTGTAATCAGTTTTTGCTGCGCAATACAGTTCCATAAGGACATATTAGCATCAGACTTAATGCTTCAAACTACAGCTGATGGTTCCATTTGGCGCGAAAATATGATCTGCGGTTCCTCTTTGAGAGGAGAGCAAGAGCAGGTTCATGTTACTGACGAGATTCCGTCGTGGAATTTTTCGGGAATTGTATTTGGGTAAAAGATAGTTTAGTAAAAGATTCAAATAAAACTGCAGGCTATTTACTTGGTTGAAAGTTTTCCTTCACGGCGAATCACGCTAAATTTCTGCTGAAGCTCGGTTTATCTTCCGAACAGCCTAGTGCATAAAGCCCATGTTTCGGAATTTTCAACGTGCAATGTCTGTAGCTCCAGTCATAATTCCTGCTGTGGTTAAACAGACGGCCGCTGTAAGTCTTTCATTATTAAGGAATGGGTCTGCGGAACTGTTTGCAAATTTGGCGTTTCTATGTTGCAGATAATTTTCTTGCACGGACTCGGAGATACTGGGTTGGTTTAATTTACAACTATTCATTTTTCACCAAACGTTCTTCATTATTTTATAAGACAAGGTCATTCACATCGTTGGTTAATTTTCAGACACGGCTGGGCTGAAGAAATTGCGGACCTGAAACCTCAGTTTGCCAAATTAATCTGTCCTACCGCGTGAGCACAGTAGAATTTCATTAGTCATTAATAATTGTTATTTTCACAGATTTTGATGTAGCTAATTTATGTCAAACTTCTTAGCGTTCACATTACGTATACCATTTGGCTGTTCGTTTTTACAAGTGTCGCATTATATATGCTGTAAGAAAAGAGGTGTGCTCTAGCCTCTAAGTATAACATCAAGAATTCTTATCCGAGGGAATAACCAACGAAAATAGGATAAAAGACTAATAGGTTAGTCTATTATCGTCGGGAGTAACGTGTTTTATACGGAAGTGAGACTTCTCGAAGTAATATTAATGAAGTTTGGGTAGAGCTGGATGAGGATTAAAATCTTGATGAACTAGGACAAATTAACTTGACCGAGCGCCAACGTTTGATTTGAATTTCTTACTACTGTTCCAACTAATATTCGACATCTTTTGTTTTCCAGTCCCACG
The DNA here is from genome assembly GCA_009870155.1 of Pseudobourletiella spinata. Taxonomy (NCBI): domain Eukaryota; kingdom Metazoa; phylum Arthropoda; class Collembola; order Symphypleona; family Bourletiellidae; genus Pseudobourletiella; species Pseudobourletiella spinata. The sequence goes on along the minus strand of WJFA01000034.1, from coordinate 19,636 downwards.
AAACCTGTGACTCTCAACCATGGAGCTAAAATGCCAGCATGGTATGACATTTATTCTTTGACCGATTTTCAAGACGATAAAGAAGGGATTCAAGAGACTTCAGAATATATTCAAACTCTAATTCAAAGTGAGGTATGTATTTCTTTTTGACTTCTTGATGGTGTGAATATGTCTGTTAGAGCACCCTTTTCTCTATTTAGGTTGATGCGGGCATACCTGCCAACCGCATTATTCTGGGAGGATTCAGTCAGGGTGCAGCCATATCTCTATATACTGGTTTGACTGGCAAATTTTCATTAGCCGGTATTGTGGCAATGTCTGGTTACTTGCCGTTAGGACATGAGATCAAATGGGATACTGTTAAGAAAACATCCGTGCTTCAATGCCATGGAGACGATGATCCTGTCGTGGCGTATAGAATGGCTCTTGATACGAAGAAATTGTTCGAGGAAAATGGATATCCGAACTTCACGTTTAACACCTATGAAGGGCTGGAACATTCTGCGAACGCTCAGGAGCTTGATGACATAAAAGATTTTTTTGAGAAAGTGTTACAGCCAGTTCCTATGAAATCGGAATTATGATGTGAAGGAACTTGAATAATATGTCTGTATGTTCATATTGGCCATGGACGTTGGCCTCAATCCAAGTTGGATGCCCTTTAATGTAATCATAGCTTTCACGAGCCTCACGTCTCGAATAGCGCTGGAGCATCGTGCTAGTACTAGAAGAATATTCATGCTTATGTTTTTCATGTGATTATCCCTCAAAGGCCGCGGAACGGAAAGGAAGTAATCGTTGTTCGTCAGGCGTACCATGGGTGCTGTAGATTTTCGATTGTGAATGAAGGAAAAGTGCTACGACAACCATAACTCCTGAGTAATCGTCCAGCAAAGGAGGGGCCCACGGCAAGATCTCTATGTACCCGTCTCAACGCTCAAATCCAAACTGGTAGCCCATGCCTTGTCCGACTTATAATTATATTCTCGCCAGAACGCAGGATATGTTGTAGCCCGAATAAATCGAAGCACGTCCCAAGCGGGCATTGGACAGCCAATGGGCATCCGGAGTAGATTTCCTTTTCTGAAATTAGGACTGTAGCTAAAATGATGAAATTTGAGAACTTTACCTGAGTAAAAGAAATTAAATCAATCGGTAAGTAGTAACTGTGGCCATCTTCAATGATACTCTGACGATGTAAAATTTGACAAGTAATCCAAAGCTACCCATCCCGACTTGTATTCATCCGCAATGTCCATTGAATTCTCTCTAATCTCTAAAGCCCACCTGACTCACACGACCTATAAGTAAGGATCACGTTTACTTCTAGGTGTATAGTGGGGTGTCGTAATTGGCCTCACCTCTTCTGATTTAAACGCTAAGGGCTTTCAACAGGGAACAAGAGTTTCTAAGATTCTGATTATCTTCCCGTTCGAAGAACTTTCAGGTTTATTTCTCTTCTCATCTGTGCTTTCAAAATTCCATCCAGATGTATTAGTACTGCAACAATTCATTCACAGGAATGACTAAATGGCCCACCAAAGGTGCTGGCATTTCGTGTGTTACAGAGACTGTGACAGTAAAGAGGAGTTATCTCACAGCTCTTACATGCATTACCACGTAATTATGGACCCATGAGGAAGGAATTATTGCGGAAGAAAAATACTCCTTTGTAGGCTGTGGACACCGACACCATTGAATAGTGACAGGCCGGGTTTGAGTAATGATAAGATCCGCGTATAAATTCTCAATAAGTCAAGCCATTCTCAATGAGTTTATAGCGTGCACACTTCACTTCACCCCATGCATTAATCTGCACTGATTTCGCTCCACTCCTTGCCAAGCTTCGGGGAGGAGTGAAAGCCAAATGACAGAGTTCAGCAGTAGTCGCAATTCTGATGGTACAAGCATGCTGAGAATGTATGCGTACCTGTGAGGAAATATCTCCGATTTTTCATGCTTCCTTTTCTTTCCCCCCATATTGCACATTTTAGGTCTATTTTGGTAGGTATTTTAGACCCTACCTGCGGACTATTTTCCCCCATTCGTCTTGAGATCTGGAGAGACGTGGAGAGTGAACGAACCCCGTTCGCATATTCGCTTCCTTACCTCCGTAGCGTTAGTGCTTCCGTTCGTACCTTCCGTTTCTACTGGTATATACGGTTACTCCTGCTCTCACCGCAACAGCCATAAACGAATTCACTCCTCAGTCTGGATTTCGAGGAGCTCAACCGTGGAAACATTAGCTTCTGATCTGTTTTTGTTCCGGCTTTTCACTCGAAGATCTATAATTCAAACTTAGTGCTCATTTCAAATCAAATCGAATTACTAGTAAAATCTACTATAATCATTCACATAAAATGAATTCTTGTTTAGGAATTTAGTTCCACGTGATCACGGCATGAAAAGGGATATTTAAGAAGGTTGCACACGATGTTGAAAAACGCCGTGTATCCCACCCGTAAGACTAATATCCTTTCTGTAAATTGAAACGAGGAGGAGGCCTGAAAGTATCTTATTGCAGTGGTGGATTTAGATTCGCCAATCACGAGTCAACCAAGTAGCCGCGGAAACGCACAAGTCAACCGACTGGACAACATAGGTTCCCTGGGACGCCAAAATTTAAAAGATGACGGCCTCATACTGCCTACGCCAAGAAGATTCCTCACTCCAGAGGGTAGTGCGCTCAATAATAATTTGTAACTGCTTCTCACCATATCATTTTACGGACAGTTAGCTGGGCGGAGGCAGGGGGAGCGCTGTGGCTCTACGACATATGTGAATCAGTGATTCGTTCAAACGTCCTGTTGTTACACATAGTGTGCAGAATTTAGCACGTATTGTCAATCTTACCTGTGGATGATTTTCAGACTGCCCTCCCGGTTTGGAATCTCTCCTGGATCCTGAGTACGTCTTCATGAAACACGCTTTTCACGCCGCCGACAATAATTCAGGTACGAAATACATCTAAGGTCAACAATCTTCCGAATGCAGTCAAACGAACTAAAGTTTAGTCAAGTGAATGGTTGCCATAATTGTATTTCGAACATCTGAGAATTATTTCTCAAGTGTTTCACTCTTCCTCTATTATGTGATCTTTTGGCACAGCTAACGGACGGCAACTTCATCCAGAAGATTATGCAAAGTACGAAGTCTTGAGCATCTACGGGCAACGCTTATTCATGGTAGCTGAGAAGGCCGAAGCATCTATGAACAAAATATTTTGTGGAGGAGCTGCCCCCTTTTCCTTGCGGGCGTATTCAAGAACGAGCGAAACACATTTTAGGAAGGAAGTTTTACAAATGGGAGGTCATCCGGGCAGCTTCGGTTGCGGCGCTGTAAGACTGTGCTATTTACGTATTTTTCCTCCGGGCATAGACTCTAAGACAATGATTGGGGTGTAGGAAATCGAGGTCAATTATGACCAGAAGAAACTTGGCCTTGTTGAACAGGATGGAGATTGCTCCACCATGCGGTACACTGTGCTCAATCCTGAAGGAAAGGAAGTATTGAGAATCATTGGACCAAGTACAGGACCGTGCTGCACGGGCACAATGGGCAAGATATTTGTCCATGAGTTTGATATTTACCTCTCTGATGGACAAACTCATGTGGGACGCATTGCGAAGCATTGGAGTGGGATACCAAACAACAGGGAGGTCCTCAGTCGCTCAGATATTTGGGGGGTCAAGTTTCCGAGAGAGTATGACGTCCGGCTCAAGGCTTTACTTTTGGCATCCGTTTTTCTAATGGTAATTCTCTTAAAACAGTACAGGATCAGCCGTTCCTCTTTTCTCAATTTGGGTTTTTGTGTTCAAATGCATTTAATGCAATTTATATACTATGTTCGATTTTTAGTCGTACCAGTTCTCGGACAAGTGATGTAAGTGTGACCTTCACTCTCACGGTCTTCAAATGCAAAACCTATAGATGACGCCACAGTGATATTCAGGTTGTTTCAACAAATCCATCACAACGAGAAAAAAGATTCGTACTTTGTGGTAATGTTCGATACTGTTGTTGATAATATGAAGGAAAAAAGAAAGTCAGACGCTAACAGCCACGTTATTCTATGAAAATGTAAACAGTCATTCATAATCTTTTCCATTTTGCTTTGATTTCGTCTTGGTTTTCAATGATCCCTCGTGAGATATGTGTCTACATGGCTTTGAGCGACAAGGGCGAATTCACGATAGCACCTAACGCTTTAATGCTGGTGTAGTACTCCTTTGTTGTCCTTTGTTATGCATTCAAGTGGATAGTTTAACGTTGTGTCATTCGAAGCTCGAGCATTGCCGGTTTAGATGCAGCTTTCTGAAGTCAGATAAATCCTGGGGATGACCGCCGTTGTAAGTTGTAATAGACTTTTTGTTTACAAAAACTAGGCTTGAGCATCCTCGAACGTTGTCGAGGTTCCAAGGATCAATAAACCTGTGCCTTTGGTGTGAGAATACGAGCACTACTATTGCAAATACAATGGATATAATTAAACCGGATTCTTTGTTGCATTCAGTGTTCGTGTTCAGCACAAATTCTTCAAATTAATAAGGAAATTTCAAATTTAAATGGATATCCGTTATAAGTTTTTAAAACTTCGGAAGTAATGGCTTTATAATCTAGGTGAAATCTCTTGAACAGATCATCGTGTACAAATATTACTTTTCCAGTTCTCTTTTCGAATAACTATTGTGTTACTGGGCATCCCAACACGGATAGTCGAAGCAGGAATTTTGGTGAAACTGAGCGGTTTATGCGCTTAAGCCTCGTCCGACACAGGATTGATAAAGTAAACATGTGAAATGGAATATTTGTGCCAAAGCTTACTCGAAATTGGAAGTCCCGGAGGTCATGATGAAAGAGGTTTGGCAGAAGGGGTTGCTCGCATACAACTACATTACTTCGCGGCAAATTGGACCATACAATGCAATGGTGTCAACTCGTAGGCATGGTAGGTATGGGGGTATTCAGGAAATTCAGGATCTAATCTAACCTCCTAGAGGACGTGGCGGTTCGAATTCTGGAGCCCTCTTTGAATGCAATACCTCTGAGGAGTAGTTCGGGCTTCGGGCAGTAGAGTGGGAAAAGACATACGTAATTTTTTTAAATGTTTTCTTGTTTTTAAATTATTGACGTAACTTTTTGCATGCCGCAGCAAGTTTTCAGTTTCAAACGTAGTACTACGCTTGGATTTCCCCATGATTCTAATTTGAGAAATGCGTCAGCCAATTTTTAAAAAAAATCGACATGGGCCATTATATCTCAGGTTTTGTTGTGAGGGTCTTACTGTGTGCATTGTTAGTATGTTCCACCCAATGAATAGAAGAATTTGAATGTTGAGCTGCGTAGGGCAGTAGATTTTTACGGTCTGGGTAATTTCCTCAGAACTCAGGGAGGCTTTTTAAAATAATGAGGATAAGCTGTTGATATTTTCATAGCTTCTGTTCCATTGTAAACTCAATGTGGTTTTAGTAAGGGCTTGAAAATCCTCAGTCTCTCTTTCTCTCACAACTTTGCGGGCAAGTGTTTGTGGTGACTTTAAGAAAATCTGACTGTTAATAAAATGACATTTCATTTACGCATAGTCCCATACTTCGTAATTCCACCATGAAACCGCGGAGATTTGTATCAGGCGGTTTAACATCATATCCCTACCACACATACAACGCCCTGCCTTTTTCCCGGCACTTTAAAACGCCAAGAATCGTTCACGAATGAAACCACTGGATGATTCTAGCACGCGATTTGATCATTTTGGGCGACCCCGCCAGTATTTTACACATCCAAAACTTGATTACTCAACATATTTTTTCGCCCAAGAGTATAAATGACTAGAAGCTATACTGCAAGAAACGTGGTGTGCTGCGCCGCAAGGGTACTATGAGTTCTGGACAGGCAGAACCCCATAGGATGTAGAATAATAGTCTACTATGGCGCACTTGACTCTCATGATGACATTGGTAGCAATTAGTACGGCCGTGCTGCTCCAATAGGCCTAATATACCAAGAACATTTAGCCTGGATGGTAGCAGGGTATATGACTGTTAAAACTTGAATGGTGAGTTCCTACAATTTTCTTCCTAATTATTAATGCCCTTGACGACATCCAAGCATTGCATTTTCGCATACTGTTCCATCACCATAGCGTGACCCGCTCCTCTCTCCCTCTCTCATCCAGTCCTCCGAATGAGGAATTCCCTGCGTGCCTACCTCAACTAATGACCTTGGACCAGACCTAAAATGGCCGTATAGTAAAATGTTTCACATTTCAATTTCCTTATCGTAAGAATTGGTCACGTACTACGAGTTATTGAAACGTAAATCTAAAATGAATTTTTTGTGTAGCGAACACCTTCGATCCAGAAAAACTCACTCAGGACTACTTCAAAAGATGATGGTGTAGAATATGTGCTCATAGACCTGGGGCTGACTCTGCATTCCTCCATTTTATGACTATGCTCTCTGATGGATTTATGTGAAGTCGTAAATTGCATTATCATTTATCCAGAAGTCAGACGTATTCTCTTCCACGTGTACCTGTATGGCGATGATGCTGCGTTAGCAGAGGTATGAATTAGTTTGAAAGGATTTCTCTCAAATAGTAGCAAGGAATACATGGAGGAACTCGTACAGACTCCATCCCATCTATCCCACAACCGTTTGCGTGTTTTTCCCAAGAAGCCCAACTGCTAATGCTGTGTCTATTATTGTACCTGTGGGAGTCTTCAAAGTCCATTGTTCTCTTCTGTGTTGACAAAAGTTTTTACAGCAGACAGAATGAGTATAGAATAGGAAAGGGGGACAAAGCTTCTATTGACGTATTGGGTACCCTGACAGATGCATGCACTACCTCATACCGCCCCTCTGCCCTCGTTACAATTTCACTAGCTCAGATGTTCAGAAAGAAAGGAAGGTAGCACTGAAGTGTCATCACTAATTGATAATGATCACAGATCAGGATAGTTATACCGACTCCTCACACAGACACGCACGCGTACTCGAGTCTTTATTCTCAGCATCGGATCAACCTTGGACATCAAGGCTCCATGATGACTTTCTATATGAAAATATATAGGGTTTATTTGCACACAACTTGGAATAAACGCACACTCTGTTATGTGACATTCAAATTAGAAAATATGAATTGCACACGAGTAGAAACACTACGAATGTGTGTATAGTGTGTGTAGTGTGTCTTTAAAAATGTGTGAACCTGGTGACACGCTATCTTTTTGGCATGTACCAGGAACAGGGTGGCTGGATAAAAGCTTGTTGCGCAAGAACGACGCACCACGGAATACATGGATGGAACCTTATGAACACTTGGGAAAAATCGAATGACATTCGGTGGTGTACACCTGCATAACAGTCTTACGCAACCAGAAACGATGAATGAGCAAGTGGTAGTACCACCCTGCATGTAGGAAACGTTCCAGAGTATCCCAAGGAAAATCTAGATTATGCCCTATTTATTAATAATTACATCCTTATTTGTTTTTTGATCTTTGCGTTTTCCTCCCCATTAAGCGAGGTGAGATTAAATTCATGAGATGAGTTTTCACACAAAACAATTTGTAGGAGGTTGGTGCTACAACAGACTTGTTAATCCATAGTGTGTGTCCAGCTGCTTCTGCTTAGTGTGCACACCGTAGACACTTCTGCCGTAGGTTAGTCATGGAATTCCTTACGGAGACGCTTCATAATATGTTGGTTTTTCTCCCCTCACCCAAGCTGGAAGAAGGTGCTCGGTATTCGGGACTCCATCACACCTTACCTTACGCATGTTATGTCGTCATTACCAAGTGATGGCCTCTTTCACTCCATAGTAATATAATGTCACATATTGTAACTGAGTAATAAGTGAGAAACTTGTCGGAAAAACAACATTATCATCAGCATCATTATGGGCTCCATCAACCGGGTTTGACGTCAAGAGAAAACACGCGTCTGTTCTGGCAGAGCTCCGCGTGCGGGCTTGCCACAGGACGGAAAGAGAAACTCTCGGTGACTGATCTGTTATTGTTAGGAATGTCACTGATATCTAATATATGTGTTTCGGCGGATGGTGGTCGTGACGGTGGTGACGGTGGTGAAGATGGGGATGGAAGAATCTAAAAGAGGATTCCTCTCACTTCAAAAACTTACATTACTCCACATTTGATTGCATTGGGTTTTTAAACAGATATTATAACTAATTCTAGTTTTGTATGGATGTTATGCGAGCGAGAGAGCCTTGACTTGACAGTATGTTTAATACAGTCATCTGGAATACTGCAACTGCAGTTGTGAGGCTCAACCACTCAACTTGTTAGTACAGACTCATCCTCCTATCCCATTTCTCACGCTTCTTAACTCATAAAACAAGATTTTCATGGTAATGACGCTGTGAAACACAAACTGTCGTCTGTGAAGTTTCCCAATTACAACAAGAGGTAACTGGCGAGAGATACAATTTTTCATTAAAATTAATTTGTTCAATTGGACTGCACGGACAATTACTATATATGGTAAATATTGACTCTGTAACTAATACATGTACAACTGCACTCGAAAAGACACCTCTGCGAGCAGACTACCTCACGACTGCTGTGGTAATTTTTATGAGGTTAGAGCTTCCTTAAAAGTTACTACAAGTCTAAATTAAATGAATAGTGAGGGTGAGGACTGTTCATCATCATCTCATATTTTATGAATCCCTTCATTCATTTTCAGCACGAGAGCTTATGTAGCTACATGTGGGAAATTTACAATTTATATTTGAGTTCTTCTCTCCCATCATTACTGTTTTAGTGCCTGTGCACCGCAAGGATACTGGTCTAATTAAACTCAGCATTTCTGACCGTACCTTACCTCTCTGCATTTGAGAAGTCTGTAGCCAGTCATTGCCTGTGTTTCAGGTTCGTGTTATTGCTCCGCGAATTCGTGGTCCAACAGTCACTGTATACTTCTGCTGTTTACTCAACCTGACAGTGCTAAAGCTGCGTGGCTTGGATGGTCCAGCTGTAATAGTGTGTCAAAAGTGACGTCTCCATCATCTCCACCTGAATTTTACATCAACAGAGACCAAGTAAGCATAAGCAATGCAGTTTTGCATTTCTTACGTACAGTGACCGGAGGTGGGCGTTAATTGAATGAAGTGGTAGTTACCAACGTGGAGGATGCGGCGAGTTTGAAGGATGGAAGTATAGCCCGCTCTTTGACTCATTATACTAGCCACCACAGAGTGTAGCCACTACACGAAATGTCCCGGATTTTCCGCGATTGTGTAGGTGGCTCAAGTGCGTGATTCTCCATTTTTTCCCAATGTAGAGTGCATTCATTCTGAAGTATGAATGTACGTACCGCATAGGTAGTGGAGGGAATCTCGGTCTGTTCTTCTACTTTGTTTTATGGTCACGTTTGTTCGCTGAACATAATTTGAACCTTCTTTTAGTTAAAGTGTATACTGGAACCCAATGCTGGTGAATTACACAAAATGTGTGTGGTGCTGCTGCTTTATCGTCGATGGGCACAAGAGGAAAATGCCCATTTTCTAAAAAATATTTGATGGTGGCCACATTCAAATTGGATTGGGTGGCCTAAAGTCAAGTACCGGTCCAACTCGCAAAGCTGTACGGAGCGGAGGGTTCTCTTACTATTTTGATTTTCAATTTTGAAATTGGAAAATTCCTTTCAAGATTTTATTTGAGTGTTCCGGGTTAAGGGAGATAGTCATTGGAACCTTTAGATTTCTGCAGCTTTTGGAATTCATGACAATTTCCATGATTATAGTACAAATGCAATCTCGTTCACTCTAATCCCGTTAGCCTTAACTTCAACTCTAAAAGTAACCCCTCATTCCAACTCCAATGTCAAACTCCCAACCAGATATTACCATTCCCCACCCCAGTCTACACCAACACCAACTTCCAGCTACCTCCTACAATTAGTACAATAACACTTAACTGCCCAGTCCCATACCCCGAAGCCCAAAATTGAAGTTGAATATCCATGAGTTTCGAGCCGAGTTCGGTCCCACTTTGAACGTTTGCATTTCTTTTTACATGGAATGAGGTCGGTATTACCCCGACAGTGCATACGCCGAACAACATTAGGTCACTGTTAATGGGAACTTCATGCGACAGCTTCATCGCGCACTATTATGCGTCACTTCGTACTGCAGAGGGCGCACCGCACGGTTTTTCGACGACCCATCAAATTCTTGCTACAACTCCGATATGATACATTTGTACGCACATTCTGGCACTCTGGTGGGTTAGGCTTTTAGATTTTGGACGTAGAGGATGGAGGATAGTTTTTTAGTTGGAGTTAGGAGACACGGAATGGATTTGTTTTCTTTGCTGTAATTTAGGTCTTACTGCAAATTACTATACAGTATTAAAATTGTCTGTCATTATTAGGGGAAGACTGCACTATAGTCAGGTTATACTGCACTAATTTCCAATAACTCATTGACTTAATTCTGACTTCAAAATCATGTGTGACTGGTAATGAGTCATAAATGTGGCGTTGGAATGAAAAGGATGGAGATGAGTTTTCAGTTAGAAAGTAACCAGAACAGAATGGATATGGATCACTCCGAACATCATACCCACAAATCTCCTGCTTAATGACTTAACTTAAACTTAACTTGAACTGCAATGAACTGCCTCAGGTCTGTCAACAGTGTGAGTCTTAATCAAATAACATCGATGAAAACATTTAGAGAGTCACAATAGAGTATTCTTCATTGTTGTCATTGAACGTGAACTCTCAGTATGGAACGTAATAGTTTCAACAGTACACAAGAACCAGAGCTATCGTATACGCATAAATACAGTTTATTACGTTCAATAATAGACTCGAAATTCAGGTCTGATAGCCCTTGATGTTTTTAATATCTCTGAGATCCTTTTGATGATCCCCGAGCTTGATCTGTTGCATTGACGATTATGGATTACAGAATACCAATACCCCGCTAAACTGATCAACTTGGTATTCATTTTGGAGGGTGTTTGGTTTTGAAAACTTGGGCGAGCAACTGAGAGGTATAATAATGTTAAGGTGCCTGTTGTTCGTGCCGCCGCTCATCAAACCACACTGTCCTGAACCAAAATGGTCCTAGATATACAGTAGTATGAATATACAACATACCGAACATACGAACATTTGCTGAAAGAAAGATTGTTTATTTTTGAATCTACGTATTGATTATACGACCGTTCCTGCGGCCAACTTTGGAATGAGATTCTTGAGATGAGACACCTTATAGCTTGCTTGTACTTGGAAAAATGAGGAATATGTGAATTATCCCGCCCGTATCTATCGTAGCTACTTTTGTTTTGTTGTTGATCCTGTGCAACAATTTGAAGCTAGATTAAGTGAGCAAATGTACGACCATGAACTAAAGTCGTGAGTAAGTTGTCACTGTTCACAACATGCGGTCACATTAGCTATGATAATTTTCTAGTTGTAGTTTATGTCAGACAGATATAACATTCGATTATAACATTTGCATTTCGCGTCCGTTTTTCCATTATAGCTATGCTCACTGAAAGGCATCCTTCGATCAGCAACTCCTTTAAATTTGGGACTGTTCCGACCTACCTTATTATGTTGCTCACCTGGCTTCCCTGAGGTGTGTGCAGTCAGCACGTGAAACAATGCACGGTACCAGTTTTTTGCGAAAAGAATTTCATTACCGGTTAGGTCAGTCAATCCTTTTCGCCAATTATACTTTAACATCTTCTAAATTTCAGTATGATTTCAAAGTAAACGGCTTGACGATTCTTTGAAGTTAATCGACACGAGTTAGCTATCCATTGTTATTCAAAGATCTCTGTGTCAATGGCACTACCTGAATACAAGATGAAGGTGGAGACGGTAAAGATTCGTCAGAAACAGGATTTTTTAAGCAGCGTAAAAGTTAGATGACAACTTTTGCATAATAAGATCCGTCTCCTTTCGTATTTTCCTTATCAAGTTCATCACTTCTACTGCCACCCGTCCTCTCCGTATTAAAATACTGGCGCCTGGCGAGGGGTGGTGATATGGCTTCCAAGGATCACCTGCTCGAGAGTGTTTGGGAATACAGTGTCAGATTTCTCTGTTCAGCTAACGTAATTATAGTTCAGTTGTCTGAAGCCTTCTCATGAGCTTCATCCCTCAAAGGGATTGCGGTCTGTTTGCCAAAGGACAGAAATTTTTTTGGGATTGTGAGCAAGTAACTCGGAACGGTGCTGCGATAGTTCTGAATCATGCCATGCCGTTGATGCATCTCGTTTATGGCTGGATGTAGACTGTGCTTCCCCCACTTTTCCCCAGAGTACCAGGACCTCGAGAGCTTTGAATTGTCACGCTGTACGTTATATTGTGATGAGCTCTTATGGAGCTTAGCAAACCTCTGTGAAAAACATTATGGGCTGTAGACTCGAGGCAGTGAGATTACCATACCACCTGTTGAGAAAGTCCTTCGTTTCGACGTTGCATTAATACAACTGGATTGTAGCATTCAAGTTGCAGAACATGGCAGGTGTAACTGACACAGAGGACACATTGAAATGCCTGGAAAGCATGACTTTGATTTCGCCTAAAAATAGGTTGTAGTTCAAGATCAATGCCATTTTAGACAATTGCATCCTGGCCGGGCGGGCAAAATGGAAAAAATTAGCCTGAGAAGCAACAATATTTCCTCAATAAACTGGCTTCCCAAATCTCTGCTATTATTGTTACTTTCAAAATATGTGTACACTGAAGAGCGTAGAAAGCACTCCACCATGAGAGCTGGTTCTAACAATGGACAAGATTGTTGTTGTAGAACTACATATGGCTTGCCCTTGATCCAACATTGTGGAATAACACGGATTTTGGCAATAGTGCATGTTAATGCAACAAATCACCCGTATGTGAAGAGATTGAAAAAAGAGTGAGGCTTACCAAGGTCAATTATATCCACTGTAGGGTTTTTGCACTTCTATACGTTCCGTCTCCACGGCCATTACGTCCAAATCAAAATGATAATGAACCGTGTATCACCGAAACAACTTTTGCTGCTCATTCTAACAGTTTTTTTTGCATGTGAATGAAAACTCGAATTAAAGAGGGTGACCCTTGAAGCCAGAGAAGGATTTCACAGGAACGCAGGTACGAATTTCCCGTGAGCTCCGCACCAAGGTGACTTTTTCGCTGAGCCTTTCCATACGACTCTCTCACACAACCTTTTTTGCATTCTCATTCCTCTTGAGGGGAAGCTATGAATTTGAACAGTCAATAGTTGCGGCTAGACCGGACCTCCTTTGCGGGGGTTAGTTAAATATTTTATCATTTGCTGAGTCAGTCCACAAATCGCTCGTGTTGTAGGATTTGCTTCGGGAGACAAATTAATAGAAATTACAGGGGGGAAAACCTATATTCACACGTGCTTACCTGTATATACACTTCGTTTTAAGCGTGATCTATCTGTTCTGACACTTGAGAGGTTCTCGGAGGATAAATGGAAAAATGGACTAAGTTCGTTAAGTAAAACGCGTTGAGGACCAAATATCTGATTTAGCCCTAATGGTTTTCACTTGCTTCAAAATGGCTAACCATAAGTTCCTGCGAACCCCACTTCTTCCACAACAAGACAGGCATTGGTATTCCCATCCCGAACCATCCTCACCCCGTAACATGCTGTCTTGTATGAGCAGAATAGTACGAAGTGAGGCAGCTTGTTTTGGAGTGTGGTAGTCGCTAACATGTTTTCCCAGTCTTTTCTCAAAGGAATAAGTAGTGTGGTCAAATAAATAATAAAGTTCGAGGCCAGGACGGATACTGCAATCGTATTTGACTTAGATAAAATAAGAATCAACGCCACCGCATTGCTGTTGTTTTGAGTGAAACTCACATATTTTTACGATTTAAATAAATAAAATCAGTAGGATCTATCTAACCCTTATGGGACAAAAAGTGACGCAACCACGCAACTACCGTAGGGGGTGTTGGCTTTGACATCGGTTAATGAAATGTTCGGTCAAGGTCTGCAGTGTGTGTGGTGAACTGACGAGGGAAAATTATAGCGGTCGATGAATCATAAGTAAGCTTTATAAGATGAGGCTCCCCTCTGTTCTACTGCACTAGGGATGAAGGGTAGCGGAAGAGTATAGAATAATACCATAGGACTGAGTTTTGTATCCTTCCTGTGTTTCCAGAAGACTTTCAAATTAGGACAGGAGCTTGGAGTGGAACAGAGAAAGATGGCGAACTTGATATCGATCAAATCCTCCCCGTCTGAGGATTACACGGACGACAGCTCCAGCTTCCGCTCGGATTTCAATTCAACGACAAACCTCTGTAAGGACGTGGGCTCTCAGGGTGATTTAAAATTCGGAATCACTAATCCAGGTTTGGAACGGGATGAAGACTATGGAAAGAGTAAAGGAGGTGATTGTGAGTCTCCGCCTGCCATTACGGGAGGGAATAAAGAGGAGAAACCGAAACCCAAGGGCCTCTTTCGCCAGTATGGCGGGATGACTTTGACTTTGCTTGCCAGCATGCTCTTCTCCTTCGTCACTTTACTGGTGAAGATTCTGCAAGACTACGGATTCAACGCAGAAGATTCGTCGTTCTGGCGGTATGCAGGCATAACCATCCCTTCCATACCAATTTTGATCTACTACGAAAGCTGCAAGTCCCAGGATACGAAGAAAAGTCCTTCAGTTTTTGATACCGTGTGGCCTGTAAATGAGAAATGGCGAACAATACTCGGACTCTTGGTAAGTCGGAAGTACTTTACACAAATATAGATCGTTTATATGCTGCACATATGTGAATTAGTGTTTGTGATTCAGAGCAGAGGAATTCTAGGAGGCTTCTCGGTCATTCTACGCTACTTCTCCTTGGAATACTTGACAATCGGGGATACATCGGTGATTTCGTATAGTTCTCCCATCCTAGTGACCATATTGGCACATTTCTTCCTTGGAGAAAAGACTGGAGTGGTCCCTATACTTTCGGCTATTATGGCGCTATGTGGAGTGGTGATCATTACCCAACCACCGATTCTGACAGGAAAGGAGGGTTTCGACACAAATACGCTGGTTAGTGAAACTTTGATCAAGTCATTGGGGGGAACTCATCTGAGATTGTTTTAGTTGAGTTGCACGATTGTATTTACAATTTTGTAACTTTAGATTGGGACTGGATTCGCTTGTGGATCATTAGTATGCTCAGCGCTAATGACTATCATCACGCGGAAAATCCGAGAAGTACAGTTTGCGCTGATGTTGTTGGTCTTCGGAATTATAGGGATGATCCAAGCTTTCATCCTTTCCCAAGTATTAAATGGTTTCTCCGTCCCTCATGGCATGAACGACTCGTTGATGCTAGCTGGTGTCGCAGTTTTGTCGTTCATCGGCCAGATGTCAATAATCTTGGCGTTAAAATTTGAACAAGCGGGACCCGTGTCCCTTATTCGTACCTGCGATGTCATCTTCGGTTTTCTATTCCAATTTATTTTTCTCGGTGTCGCGCCGAGTATGTACAGGTAAGCGCATTTTCATCGACTTTAGTTTCATCCAATGTGACCTCTTGTTTCACATATTATTTTAAATTTCAGTGCAATCGGTGGCTCCATCGTCTTCTGTGGTATTATAATAACAGCAACTAGGAAGTATATTTCAACGCTTCCCAAGGACCACTGGTGTCGGAGAGCATTCGGAATTTTGTTGTACTGAGTATAGCTAGTCTGTAAGAGGGAGAGGGATCTGTTTGGCACTCAACATGCGAGTGGTATTTAACTTTGGTTATCAATGACAGCCGTACCCGAACTGTGGTGATCATCAGAGTGGAAGCTGAGATATTTGATTAATGGAATTGCATTTCTTACCTCAAACCGAATACATAAGTAGTTAGGTATGAATGTTCGTATAAATTGTTGGGCCATATATCGGCTACTAAACTGCAATGTTAATTTTTGGCCATTTACCCATGTTAAAAGGCTAGCTATAAATAACGAGATAACGACGGAGCTAAATCCAATCGCTAGGCTCACGAGCGTACGGTGCTTAACACGTGTAAAAACAGTTATAAGCTAGCTTTCATTCCTTGTAAGGCATAACTTGTGTTGTTACCGTTAGGTCATTTTTTGCAGTGCAGTATGTCGACAAATTAAAAAGGTAATGCAGCTATTCAGAACTTTAAAATAGCAATCGCAAAGCAAGTTAGCGATTTTTTTACATGGTTATAATAAACTACACAACTTTATGCCTCCTATTTTATTGAAGTAAATACAGTATTAGTTCAGTCTGTAGTGCAATCATGTCCTTAATTCTACTTCGAACCGCCCCTCTTAGAAAGAAACAATCGTGCAGAAGTATCATAAACCCTCTTTGAGGGTCAGAAGGAGGGGTCTTACATCGCATTTTCAGGATTATGTATTGTCATTCAGGAAAACTTGTTGGATTGGTGACAATAAAGTTGTACAAAGTTGGTGTTCATTTTATGCGTATCGACAGGTCTTGACGTTAAAGATCCCGCAGTTGTGCACGTTTTCACGAACTTTTGTTTCGTATTTATCACCAGTGTTACTTCAAATCAGTTTCTGAATTTTGTTGTCGTATGCTGTGGTTATGATATGTTAGTGGAAGTTTTGGAACTTGGTGTTTAATGCCGCATTTGAATCAAGTCGGATTGAATTCGGACAAAGAGATGAAACAATTTCCATAAATTCACTTTTTTACACATCTCATGCATAAAGGAAACCCCCAGCTTTTCTTGGGGGGAAGGTGGAGTCTATGATCGGCTATGGGGTTCGACCAAATTCCAGGGGGCCCAAATTGTCAAAGTGCGAATCAAAAAAGAAAAGCTCCTCCGAAAATTTTTAAGCACCGGTAGGGGTGTCTAATTTTTCCTCACACCGGTTGGGGGGTGTCTTCCGCAAAAAATTCCTTAAGGTGGGGACTGTGGGTTGCGACGGAAGTTGGGGTTTTCCTATATTATCTCATGAAATATACATATATATACTTGAAGCTATCACGATTCACTAGCTCAAAGGAAAAATGAAAATTACCTTGTGGCGTCAACAGAGATTCGTCCCAGCAGTTAGTCTTACTGTATCAGTTAATTCAATTCCCGAACCAACCAATAGCTGATAGGCTACTTATCTCCCTATCCCATCGAGTCCCAAAAATCGTATGCTCAATTTGGGTTTCCCAACTACATTTTCCACTGCACGTCAAATTGAAAAAACGCCGATTAGAACACAGGAATATTATTAGCTAATATAGCTAATATATAGCTAAAACGCACCCGGGAAGGTGGTAATAATTCCGCCGTAGACGGGTCAATAACGCTAGAAGGAAAACCAACCACACTTAATCGTTTTACCAAGGCCCATGGTTTTAAAATAAGGCGCCTGGTTCTATTTCTACTTAAGAATCCTATCATACTCACTGCCACTGTCCCTCTGGCGACTTTCCAGCCAGCCGCAGTACAGAGCAACCTGTATTTTTCTTACGGTTACTACAGTAATTTCCATCAAAATCGCACTGGGCCAAACTTAGCTTTGCAAGTTCTGGCAAATCGCAGTTCAGTTCAGCAGACGTTCAGATTTTCAGATTCAGATAGATCAGTATTTTTCCTCCGGTTACCACAGTAATTTCCATCAAAATCGCACGGGGCCAAACTTATCTTCGCAAGGGAAATATCCATTCCCTCCCCACTCCCCACCGCACCTCTATAAAAGATGGAGTTGAGCAGTAAATTAGAGTGTATTTAACTACGGATAATTTTTGTCAGTAAGCTGCTGCATCAAGTTGCCAAAAGTCCTGTTTTCGTCTTCGTGGATCTTCATACGCGGTGTAACAGAAAAGGCGCACTAAGTAGCCATGATGAAGCATTACTCCAGTTGTTATAAGTTCAACAAAGGTTTGCTGGTAAATATGAAGCAGTCACTCGCATAATTTGTATTTGGAAGAAGAATATTTAATTCCGCATCAAAATTTCACAAGAAGAACCTGCACGATTTCACTTGCATTCAAAGCATTCAGTGACACATGTTGCGCAATCCAAATACATCTTAAAACGTATTAACGCCTATTTCTTTCCATCATGAGACTCAGTTGGGCTATTCTGACCACTCAAGCTATTATTCTGGTAGCTCAAAAAATATTTTATAGAAAATGACTATTGAAATGCTAACTCTGAGTTAAAATTGTAGATGCTCGCAGGAATATCCATCGGACTGGAGGCTTTTGCATTTATAAATGATCTTAACTGGAACAAGATTATAAGCAGCAGAGACAGACGCTTACTTCCTTTCAAGAAGTTTACCAAGTGCAAGTTGTACTACTCCAACGGTTCAGTTATCACCCCGGATCAAGGAATGTATAATAAAGTTTTTGCCGCAAAGAAGCGGGACTTGCCGTATGAGCTACCATTTTTAGCTCTCATGAGCTTCTCATTCATCAAGTACCTCGCACTAATGATTGTTTACGTATTATGGAAGAAAATTTTGCCCAATATTTACATTGTAAGCCTATAGAAGAATGAGTTCTTCTTGCTTTAATGTCAATCTTACCATTCTTTCCTCCTTATGTAAATACTGACATTGTCCATCACAGTTTGTCTCTTCCAGTGTATCGTTTCCAATGTATTGGGAGCTGGTGTTCACAGCGCATCATTTTTCCTATTACTTTACTCTACATTGATCTACACGGATAAGTCACAGAATTACATGGGCCATGAATTCTGTTACCAGTTCAACTGCCAAAATTGCCCCGAAAATATGGATGATTACTTCGAGCGGTCAAAATCCTTACATGAAGAATCCAGAGCTTGCCTGGAAAAACTTCATATTTGTCAAGCAACAGGCTTCAAGGACAGAACAGTTGTAAGATGAATCTGTGGGTTCTACCCTTTGGCCATACAAAGGATTTTTTTCGTGATTGCAGTACCTCGTGTTCGGATGCCTCATTTGCAGCTGTGTTGGACTGCGCTCCTCCATAATGCGGTTGTGTCGTCACCTTCGACGGGCCAAGATCCGACCGAACAAGTCGTTTCCGAGGAAGGACATTGATGACAGCAGCAGCAGTTACTCAGTACCCCCTCCGTCTATGGAACATATGTTAAAGAATTCCAGCACAGCAAAGGACAATTCAAGATTGAATGCTTTATCTTCAGAGACCTTACTTTGAAGTTTTTATTGCAGATATGATTCATTCTTGCGTTTTACTGGTGTTTGTTAAGTTTCTACTGATGAAGTAATACGACCTTACCATGCATCCTGCATGCAGCAACTGCGTAGAGAAACCATATTACAGGCCCATTGGTATCCAACTAGTACTACGGTTCTGACTCTAATTCCTATTTCAAGCAATTAACACAGCCCAGCCATGTGCAAAATATTACGGAATTAAGTATCATATACGCACCTTCATAATTAAATCTTGTGAATAAGCCATGTATTCTTGCCTCAGGTGTTCGGAATAAACTCAGTAACTACTTACTTGGCATTCAGTAACTTGTACTACTCATCAGTAATTGGGGCTGTCCATATATTGCGTATACATTTTTTGGGCGAAAACCCCCCCCTCCCCCCCTCCCCCCCTCGTCATCAATGGGCGTCATACGAGGATTTCCTCGATTTTAGACCCCCCTCCCCCTCCAGTGTATACGCAATATC